>JADLZN010002994.1:0-119295 GCA_018155175.1 Sinocyclocheilus anophthalmus
GTCACCTGTGTGTGTGTGTGTGATGGTCACCTGTGTGTGTGTGATGGTCACCTGTGTGTGTGTGTGATGGTCACCTGTGTGTGTGTGTGTGTGGGTGTGATGGTCACCTGTGTTGTGTGCGTCACCGTGTGTGTGTGATGGCACCTGTGTGTGTGTGTGGTGTGTGGGGTGTGTGTGGTGATGGTCACCTGTGGTGAGTGGTGTGTCTGGATCGAGAAGCTCTGGTGTGTTGTGATGATGCGTGTGACGTTCTCTCATTTATCCAGCTATATCGGTTACTCATGGCGTCTGATGCAACGTCATCAGGAGATGAACCTGAAGCGGCCAGGCTGTGGATATGTGGTGTTAGATGAGATGACCGTTGAGTCCAGCTTAGAGCTGCAGTCCGTAACTTTTTTTGGTTAAAATTATCCGAAATCAATATTTGTGACCTTGGACCACAAAAACCAGTCATAAGGGTCAATTTTTCTGAAAGCGGATTAATAAGCTTTCCATTTATGTATGGTTGTTAGGATAGGACAATATTGAAAATCTGGAATCTGAGGGTGCAAAAAAATCTACATATTGAGAAAATCATCTTTAAAGTTGTTCAAATGAAGTCTTTAGCAATGCATATTACAAATCAAAAAATATAGTTTTTATATATTTACGGTAGGAAACTTACTAAATATCTTCATGGAACATGATCTTTACTTAATATCCTAATTATTTTGCGCTAAAAGAGAAATGTATAATTGTGACCCATACAATGTAGTGTTGGCTATTGCTACAAATATCCCCCAGCGACTTAACACTGCTTTTGTGCTGCAGGGACACATATGAGCAAGTACATAACCCGGTCAGTGTTAAAAACAAAACGTCTTACTTCAGCCCGATTCACAGCGGTTATCTTATAATAATGTTTTCTAACTTGAGTGGTACTGGTAGGAATTTGCGGGAAATTCGAGCACGTCGGTTAACCGTAAAGAAGTTGTCCCGGCTAGTAGACTATATTGCATGTGAGGATCCTGCAGGTGGCGGTTTATAGCCTTTGCTCACAGCAGCTGGAATAATTAAATTTATAATTTTGATGGTGGATTGTAATCCATAAAGGATTATGTTTTTATGAAACACATGTGAATGAAATTAATTATATTCCAGTTATAAATGTGCATCTGATTACAGATAGCATAAGTGGGATTACACAAGATTTGTATTTTAAATAAAACCAGTTCAAAGGAAGAATAATTAGCTTTTTGGATTAAAAGAATTTCTTAATATGAAATTCGAATGGAGGACAAATTAGAGATAGCGGTGCAGAATGAAACTCTACACAACATGTGATGTTGTTAAAAAAAAAACAATTAACAGTTGAGAAGCAAAGTATGAATAACTAATAATATTTTGTATGGTTTGATGTGATATGAGCCAAGCGATCGTTAGATTTAATCACCAGTGGTAGCATGATTTATTGTAATGCTTTTTCCTCAGTTGGTCAGAACAAAAGTGGCAGACTTGTTACTTGTTCAGATGACAATATCCGGTGAAAATTCTTATTTGGGTCATATATTCCAAGACGTAGCTAGAATCTGGGATTCTGAAGTACAGTATCCACACCGGTGCGATACAAGATGAAGTGTGCATTTTATTCATTAAAATAATCCTTGTTTCAAGAATAGAGTTCATGTGTGTTCTGCTTCTCCAGGCTGTTTGAAATGGGTTTTGCTGAGCAGCTTCAGGAGATCATCAGACGTCTTCCAGACATGCGGCAGACGCTGCTGTTCTCCGCCACGCTGCCCAAAATGATCGTGGAGTTCGCCAGAGCTGGTAATCACAGTCTAGATGTTAATACTTGCCATATATCCCATTATAGGACTGTTCGAGAGCTCCTCTGATAGTTTGATCCTCGTGTTTTCTGCTTTAGGCCTCACAGAGCCGGTGCTCATTCGTCTGGATGTGGACACGAAACTGAGTGACCAGCTGAAGGTAAAACAGCTATGTGAATCTCCGTAAACTTTGTAATGTATTTCTGTGATGCGCAGCTGTATTCTCAGGCTCATTCCTCCAGTCTTCAGTGTCACATGATCTTCAGAAATCAGTATAATATGCTGATCTGCTGCTCGAGAAACATTTCTGATTATCATCAATGTTGAAAACAGTTGCACAATATTTTAGTGGAAACCATGACGCTTGTTTTGCAGGTTTACACTCTTTTCATTGGCTCTCATGATCTGATTACACTGATTACACAGAAGTACAAATGGTATTTGAGAGCTATGGTTGTAAATTATTTTAAGTAAGTAAGTAACCTGACAAATAAATATGAATAATGACTTAAATTTTGTTTTACTTTCAAACTCCTCACACAAAACTGTTGTATGATTTCAGAAGACTTGGAATATAGCTCAATGTCCATATGGATTTATTTTATGGTGCCTGTCTTTTTGGGAGCTTGTCAGCATACGTGTATTCGTCCAGCTGTCCACCCGTCCTCCCGTTCATCCATCCATCCAATGACTAGCTTTTTATTGAAAAGGGCTTGATACTTCTGTATTTTTCAGCTTCCCTCACTGCCAACATCACTACTGTTAATCTGAGCAGAGCAATATTTGGTAAAAGAAGTGGATCAAAGTAATCAGTATCAGGAAGCTGACACTGACGCTGATGGAGAGAAAGATAACTCTTTATGGTTATTCAACGACACGTCCATAGATGGTCATTTAATTAAGCTGTGTGTTTGGGTTGGGTTTTTGGTGTCACTGAGGGCTAGACTGGCAGTCTGGCTTTGACTGACTCATAAAAGATTGAGGGTGTGTTACACTTCAGGTGTTATTATGCAACAAACATTGATATAATGAGATTTAAAAGCTTATATAAAAAAAGCATTTTCCTGGTGAACGAATGAATGAATTAATGAATGTGGTGTCTTCACTGTAATGGTGGTCAAAAAAGAAAACATTTGGACCTGTACAGTTATTACCCACTCTGGAATAAACATTTCCCTCTCTTCCATTTCATTCTCTGCGCTGTCATCAATAAGGATACTACTGACTTCCTATTAGCTGGCCTAGAGTTTTCAGTGCTTCCTGTAAAGTGTCAGGCGGCATACACACAAATATAGACACACACAAAATGTACATACTCTTTTCCTGTCAACTGTTTTCACTTTTTCATTCAGTGAACTAATAAGTTCCTTCCTGCACCCATGGTTTGACACGAGATATGAGAAGGCAGAGAGAGAATAAACATGAGACAACAGAAGACAGTGAGGCATAGAGAGAAAGCCTGGCTCAGAGAGAGGAAGTATCCCTAAGTGAATGATAAACAGAGAGCGCGAGACCATGTGTGCAGTTTGCTCAAGCCCAACTAATAAAAGTCTTCCTCCCTCCGATCACTATCAGTGCACACACACACAGCCGACTCCACAACACCACTAGCATATGTTCCCAAATCCTTGCAACCATGCAGTAACATTAACGGGAAAATTTAGCCAAAAACTAAAATTCTGTCATCATTTACTATCATTTACATTTACCCTCATGTCATTCCAAACCTGTATGACTTTTTTTGTTCTTTGGAAATTAAGATAAGAAGAGTGTTTTTGGTCCATATAATGGAAGTGAGTGGCCACCAAAACCAACATTGTTCAAATAATCCTCTTTGGTGTTTTGCAGAAGAAATAAACTTATACACATTTAGTCCTATAGTCCTTTAAGGGAGCTTACTTTTGCGTGCAATGTTTTAGTGCAAAAAAAAAGGCATATTATTCACTAACCACCCACAATTCAGTTTACACTAATGCTAAATGCATTGAAATAGCGCTGAGATGTGAAAATGTTAATTATGTCATTGTTTTCAGCACAAACACGCCTACTTTGTATGTAAATAAGGCTCATTATCTACACATCTTATTCACAAATCTCAGTGCAACTTGCCTGCCATTGCACTATTAGCGCCTGCGGAATAAAATAAAGGGTGAATTTTATCTGAAAAAAGATGTTTGTGTATATTTTCTATTGATCATGACAACAATAATTCATCAGATGATTAAATGATGGAGAACTGCATTAATCAGCCATACATGAAGCATGCAGTGTTGGCATTTTAAAGCCAATTCAGGCTTTTTACACAACAAAACCATGTTTTGTGCCTTTAACATTTACAAAAATAAGTAATATGACACCAAAGTGTATATATTCATGTATAGTGCCTGATATTTTATTCCGAATGCAGAATTTGGGTTGCATATATTACATTTGGAATCTGCCACTGAATTGGACTAATTCAGATTGACTACTTGTGTTCCTTCAATCCTAAAATGAGATGAAAGTCATTTGATTCTCCCATTTTATGAGGTCCTCATGTAATATATGAAAAAATGCACTCTACGAGCACATGATTGCAAGAGATTTCCAACCCCCCCACTCCCCTCTCATTGTATATCCGGAGGAAACTGCTGGAAAAATGAAAGACCTGAAAGCTGTTTCTTCACAAGTAGGAGCCCACAGCACTCTGGCCTGACTCCAGAAGAGTAGCATACACAGCTAACATGCTGTGAGGTGTTTCATCAAACACTTACATGTGTACATCTACACCCATATACACAAATCCACTTTCCATCGATACAGAACAATGCACTATTCCACACAGTAATGTGCCTCATGCACCAGTAAACACCAATGAACCACATAATTACGTTTACCACTATTAAAGGGATATTCTGGGTAAAATATAATTTAAATTCAGCAGATGTGACTTACCTCAGCAATTAATTTGTCAGATGTGCTTTCGACTACCTCTAAATGTGGTTTGAGTTATCTGAAATTGTATTTAGTGCTGTGATCATCCAAAACAAATCTATTTGATTTAATTAAAATAATTATATCTTTAAAAAAGTGCTTAAAATCAGCACAAATCTGTTCATTGGGAAAACAATTACATTTATGAAATTAAAAGTATGAACATGGTTTAAACATGGCTACCTGTGGTACAAGCAAAATTCAGTTAGTTTAATGCTTAGTTTAATGTATGATCAAATGTATGTTATTGAACAAATTGGATTTATTGATAAATGTATAAACCTTTTTAATATGTAATATTAATTATTTGTGTGTGTGTGTGTGTGCACGCGCGTTTTTGTGACAAAGAAGAATTTGTATAATGACATGGGTATGACTAGGTATTACAAGAAGAAGGTGATTTATGAGGACATTACCCCATATTTCAAAAGGCTTATAAATAATTCAGAATTAGTTTTTTTGAGAAAGTAAAAACGCACAAAGTTTCCTGTAAGGGTAGGTTAGTTGTAGGGTTGTGTAGGCAATGCACATACAATTTGATACAGTTAAAAACATTACGCCTAGGGAAGTCCCCCACACGTCACAAAAAATGTGTGTGTGTGTGTGTGTATTTAATACTAGGTGTAAACAGTTAAATTTTGTTATATTAATGTAACTTATTTTTATGCTGCAGCACTCCAGTACAAATGCAATCACATATTCACATACTGTACAATCTCACTGAAATCATGTCTTCCTCTGTAGTAGACATTACATTACATTAATCATGTTCTCTGCAGACTTGACCCTCTGTTTGGAGTTCCCTGCTATTTACAGGACCACACAGATCTGTTTTTCTGCATGCCTGTGATATTATGTCACCCTATTCCTATAATGAACACATAAAAAAGTGGATGTTATTCGGGTGTAAAAAATTTAACCCGCACATTTTTGCTCCAATTACAAAACAATAAAATCTCAAATGTTGTTGATCTGAATGACCAGTCATGGTCAGTTGTCAGGGACGGAAAAATATGTTCTAAAAATACTCTATTTCCAAGACATAATGCAGAAAGTTCGACTCATTGACGTAAACAGATTTTTATTCTCTCATAAACGAGTGTCCAAATGCTGTAAATTCTTGTCAATGAATCATGTAAACACATAATATGTTGTCCATCAGCACAGACACACGAGACGCACAAATCTTCAAAGCTCCTTATCAAATCAGCTTTCCAATTTTTGCAAGAGATATCACTGTAATAATATTAGCGAGAGACTTTACGAGAGGCTTTATTTAACTGATTTATGTCATTTACAATAAGCACCACTGCCTTCACTGTATGCATGTGTCTGTGAGGGTCATAAATTATGCTTATAAAAGTGCTTATTGCAGGTTCATGAAATAAAGTGTAAAAAATTGGGTGTTATCTGATTAGACAAGACCTACAGTAATAGCAGCGGCCTTGGACGGAGAACACACAAGTAAATACATTAGGTTATGCAGAGCCAACATCAAGGTTATGCTTCCTATGATTCATTTAGCTCTATTGACTGATTGGATTTGTGAAAACGTGTGCTCTATGATTTAATTGAGATGATCCCTCAGCTGAATGGCCAGACAGACGGCACAGCGGATGTATGCAGAGACAATGAGACTGACATTCAGACATGATCATCCTCATGATGTTCTTCTTGTGCTCCAAAAAGCTCTATAATTTATTTTTAAGCAGTCATTGTATAGACATGATTAAGATAACGGTTTCATTTGTGTTGTGTTATACACATTGACGTCTGAGAGTTATTTTTGAAACAACGTAACTGCCATAGCAGTGACTATTCATTCTCAGAAAAAAAAGGTACAAAAGCTGTCAACGGTGTGGTACCATTCAACAGGTACACATTTGTTACAGAATCTAGAAAAAAAATTGGCATATTGCTACCTAAATCGGTACAATGGACATATGCGTATTCCCAGTGACAGCTTTTGTACCTTATTTCTGAGAGTTTTTGTAAAAAAAAAAAAATTACAAGATATTGGTATGATACAACAGCACGTTTGAATTGTGCCACTCAAAAGTGCTGTTGTAGGCTATCATCCCAGTATCTTGTAAACCCACCATTTTTTGAACAATGCCTGTCAGTTTTGTTTAAGATATGCATTACTGCTGGTGGTCCATAAGTAATCTATCAGAGGCCAAAAGCTGGGAACTAGCATGCTAGCCTTGAACATGTACCATGTAAACAAGTCCTGTTTGGAGTGACAGGAGGGAAGCCTTTATTAAGTCTGTATTAGATCACAACAATACTAATGTCAGTGTCCAAACCTGGCTCAACTTCAGAGAAAGAGGAACTCACAGCACAGATGATCAGACAAAACATGAGATCAGAGGCAAAGCAGTCATCGCAAACATATTCAAATCACATGGTCTCATTGAGATAAGCGGTTGAAGTTTTGAGCCAGACAGCTTGAAACGTAAATCTATTGTCCATGTGATGCTTTGATGCTCTACGACAGTTGTACAATGTGACACAAACAAGCTTGACTCAAAGGGGAATCATGGGGCTGTTTTGACAGGATTGTAGTCTGTAGGAAAAACAATGCTAAATGTAAATAATAATTCAATTAATTTAAATAAAACACTTTGACAGACTTGTCATGTGTTGGCTGTGGTAGCAATTATCGCTGCGGGAGAATACAAAAGTGAAACTAAACAGAACTAAATCTAACCCTGACAAGACTAACTATATTGTACCTAATATTTAATTTATGAGAATATTCTAAAAGATTACATTAAAATGTATTAAGCATATATAAAAAGTGAATTATTGTAAATTTAAAATATTATATAAATTATTAATAAATAAAGCAAAGCTATATGCTTGCATAATTATAAACATAATTATCTTTAATATTATAATATTATGTAAGTAACATCATAATTAATTATAGACATTATTATTATTGAAATTGTATATGTAAAGGTGCTGTATGTAAGTTTTTGACTGTACTAAAGCATAAAAATATCATAATATGTTTGCAGATATTTAAGAAACATGCTAATTTAACATACTAGTTTATCTGAAAAACAATGCTACAGTAAATTATTCTCCTTTGAAAATGTGCGTTCCAGGCTGGAATGTTTTGGTTTGTGAAACCCACCCACTGCCAGTTTACCCAATTGTATTTGGCACCCTGGGTTGCCAGTTGGCGAAAAACACATCGTATTTAATTCCATTCATGGAAGCTGGCAACGAAAGGGGTCAGAGCGGGAACAATATAACTTTCAAAAGAAAACAAGGTACTACTATTTAGACATGAATGTAAAACTATGTATTCATTTTCTTCAGCAATGTGTTGTCGTCGGGGAAAGGACAAAAGTAAAAAAATACTAACTCCAGACGTCCAGAGTGTGGATTTGCAGAGTAGTGAGCTTATGTTTTCGGCATAACGGACTTTACTGTCTATGTGTAATTTATGCATAATTCATTGAGGCATTCTCGTTTGAGAAAATTAACCATTAGATTTCAAAGTAAGAAATAAATTATAGTATTTTACACCTCACAATGAATAACAGTCTACTTAATTACATTTACAACTGGGCCGCCTCAGTGTACGCGGCCGACAAACGCGACCTCCGGAGGACGCAGCAGCAGCCTCCAAAATGAGACGCAGATTCAGATTTATAAAAATACACATGAGGTGGTTTATAATTTGCAAAAAATACAAATATTGCAAAAGTACACATTAGCTGATCAACTTGCAGTGTAAGGCTCAATGCTTTCCATCGTCAAGTGCGCTCGTTTCTGTTGATGTCATCAATCTGGCAACCTGCGTGTGCGTCAAGTCTGAGGAGGAGGTGAAAAAACCCTCTCCAATATTTTGAATTTGGACTGCAATATAGTTCAACGACTTGGTGTCAATCCTACATACAGCACCTTTAAAAAGTTGCGTCACTTTTGCACAATAAACATTTTAGTACCATTATAGGAATTTAGACAACAGGGGAAAACAATGCTAAAAAAAATTATAAAATAAAATTAAATAGATATTTAGAAAATTGTCACTTTCTATTAAATTAAAAATATTAATCCTAAAACAAAACTACTTAAAAAAACACTGACCTGCAACAACACCAAAGTTCTGTTCTATCAATCACAAACCATACAATTAAAACGTATGGTAAGAACCCAACAGCTGGCTTGACATAAGTACAATTAACATTACTGGGAGCCATTTTTGCAGATTTTCTTAGTTCTAGGCAGCACAAATTGAGATAATATAATTAAAAGTTAAATTAATTAATATAATTTGCATTGAGCTGGTCTCTGCCCTCCTACCTTATAACTTGCACTATATGTCATAAAGCTTAATGTATATACGCATAATCTATATTTATTTATATACTCTGTTATTTGCACTTCTGGTTAGATGCTAACTGCATTTCATTGGCTCTGTACTTGTACTCTGCACAGTGACAATAAAGTTGAATCTAATCTAATCTAAAAAAGGTACACATTGTTCAATAGTAGCCACAAAGAAGACATCTGTTTCTAAAACCAATCTGACAATTAACAAATCAAATGTGGTATGCCAAATCGAGGCCCATCACTTATTTTCTGTTATGCTTGAGTGAGTGGAAATGATAACAAAAACAATGTTTTCGGAAATGCCCACCCGCAGAGCTAACGTCCTCGTCTCACTTGCACGTTTTCTTCCCTTCTCCTGCTGTGCTATTGAGGCTTTATTTGAGTGTGATAAGCACTCCACGGCTTTCCCACAACTCTCTGTTTGAATTTCCCAACATGCAGCTGGCTCATAACGATAAAGAGCTCCTTTCAAAAATGGAGAATACATATGTGTGTGACGTTCTGGGTTGATAAAAACAAACAAACAAAAAAAACATAAAGAACAAGAGGTATAGGCTGGTGAGCCCTAAGTTTTTACATGGGAAAGAAAAGGTGGCAGGATCAGGGAAAGATAAGGCCTTTAAGGGAATCAAAAGCAGTCACTCATTGGGCAAAAGTGGGGCTTATAAAAAAGAGCGAAAAATGTATAACAATGTTATGATTATAATGCACTCCAAACAATCTTCCTCAAAATCATAATGGCGAGGAATGAGAAGAAATGTGGAAAACAGTAGCCCAAATGAGTCCAAAAAAACACGGGTGGAGGTTTCAAATATATGTATCTCTAAGATCTCGGACTTACCATGCCATTGCAGTTTATGCCCATTCTTCTGCCTGGGCCACCAGGTTTTCTTATGGCGCTTTTCCACTGCTGGTACGACTCGGCGCGGCACGGCTCCCCCCCCGGTATGGTAACAGCCGGCTCGGCTTGCGTTTTCCACTTCAGTTGTTGGATTATTCACATGTCATTTTAGTTGCGCCGCCTCTATTGCCGCGACCCCTGAAAAACTTTTTAATTCCGTGTCGCCCCATCAAGCTCTCGCTGGATCCGCTCTCAACGAGAGGAACGTCTGTACTTCCTCAAACAACAAAACAGCCACTTTTTGGTTGTTAAAAAAAAATGTGCGCTCGTTCAAAACAGTTGCGTTCATCCTTCACTGGCTGTGCTGATTTAAATCTAGCAGTTCGTTTCTGTCTCTGTCGCACGTTCAGTGACGCAGGATAGTGACGATTTCTAGTAACGTTTTGGTAACGGTACGGTTCAGTTGGAACCTCAACCGAGGTGGTACTAAAAAAAAAAGTACCAGGTACCAGGTACTGTACCCAGTGGAAAAACCCACAAAAGTGAACCGTACCGAGCCGTACCGTGCCGTGCCGTACCATGCAGTGGAAAAGTGCCATTATACATGCTCTTTTCTCACACACACTTCCAGCCTTCCTGTAACCTCATCACACCCCATTTGGGCTTGGTGAAAGCTTTGGGCTTTATCTGGCCACATTGATTTCCAATGTTTACAACTGGCTTTCTTCAGTGTGAGCAATGAGTTCTCTGAAGAAGCTGAGAGAATTGTGGTCTGAAAAAATGACAAATTCTTCTCTTTCCCAGGCAAGGTAGGACAAGGACAAGTACAAGCGCAAAGTGCTGTAGTGTTTCAGGATGATAAGAAGATTATTTCCCATTAAACACCTCAAAAATGGAAAATTCTGCCATTTACTCTCATGCTGTTCCAAACCTGAATGCTGTTATTATTTTCTATCAAACACAAAAGGGGAAATTTTAAATAATCTTCACGTAGCCAGAGTCCATATAACGTGCATTCTATATTAAGAGTCTTCTAAAGTCGAAACAGACTAAAATTTAAAAGGATAGTTCACTAAAATTTGCTGAGTATAATTTACTCATCCACATGTCATTCCAAATCCATAAGACTTTCGTTCATCCTGAAAACACAAATTAAGGTATTTTTATTGAAACCTGTGAGATTTATGTCCCTTAACTGAAAGTCCATTCCACCAAAACGTTGACATTACAAAACGTTCATAAAGATATTGAAAATGTAATCCATATGAACCTTCTGGAAAGACACAACACTTTACATGATGAACAATGTAATCTAGGCTTTTATACACTAAACATGATCAATGACACAATAGATCACAAATATGGTTTGAATGGCAAATGCTCCCAACAATGGCTCTTTTTTGATGTGCAAGAAACAATTATTTGGTATTTGTGTCACAAAGATGTTGAGCTTCCACAAAAAACAATGTGAGGTTGGTTTTTGCCAACCCGGCTCATTCGAAATACGTGCCTCTACAACCTTTTGACAGCACCGTTATTACTGCACGTTTATGGAAAGTTAATGCTCTATTATTGGAAAATCTCCTACACCAAACCCAACTCTAAACTTACCCGATAGTGTTAACAAATGCAAAAGCGATATAAAAATGCATTTGTTGATGCAGCCATGCTATTTTAACTTCCTTATGCGGATTTGAGCTGTTTTGTTGAACCGTAGTTTCACAGGGTTCATAACAGAGCTCTTCATCTCTTAAGTGCAATGCCGTATCGTGTAAGCTGCCGAGCAAACCTACTGAATTAGAAAATTCATGCATATGAAACTGGATATGTGACTCTAATCTCGTTTTCAATTCATAACATAATATTCCTCAAGTAATTATGTGAAAATTAGGCTTTATTAATCAAAACTGTGGGCCTGCAAATCATACTTTGTGTGAAAAGGAATAAAAGTTATGGGAGATTTACTGCCTCTAGTATTCATTTCAAATGGAAACTGCAGTGATTCGTATGTATAAGTAAGTTTTTTGAGTTTTGCAGAAATGTAGGTAGAGGCACGTATTTCCAATGAGCCTATGTTGGTTTTTGCACGTTTAGTGCCCATATTTGATGTGCTCTACGTATATGCATTGATCATGCTTATAAGATCAATGTTCTTTCAATGAATGAGGACATTTTTATCATTCGATTTAGATTTAGATTTATCCCTAATTTACTGCAGCTCTGTGGTAGTTCTCCAATTAAATATGTTTCTATTGACGACAGAACCAATGGCATTTCACATTAATACTGCCAAATAAAACTGACATTTTTGCAGCCCATATAACTTCTGTAGTCAACTTGTCACGGAATGCCAGGAGGAAACAAGATAAGTTCCATGTGCAGTTTATTGAAAATAATAACAGAACAAAACAGAACAAAAACGTTGCAAAAGGTAATCCAACCTGACCACAGATAACACAAACTGAGAAGACAATACAATCAAGACGCAATCAGACAGAGTGAGCATGGTATATATAGCTGGAATAATGAGTAAATGATAACAGGTGCTACTGATCAGAACAGAACTAACAAGCAAGGGACTATGGGAAATGGAGTTAAACAACAAGAAACTGGAGCGCCCTCAAGTGGCCAGTCCAGGCACCACAACCAAACACCGTGACATTACCCCCCCCCTCTACGGAGCGGATACCAGCCGCTCCACCAGACACACAAAAGTTCAGGAGGGAGGTGGAATAGAGGCGGACCAGGGGGAGGGATGGCGGGCCAGGACCAAACACGGAAGAGAACCAGGGAACCGAGATAGACTAAGGCATGAGCCCAGAACCGGCAGGGTGAAAGGCCAAGGCGGGACCGGCCGGATGGACCAGCAAGACCCCAACCACACAGGACTCCCAGCAGATGGCCAGGACGGAGCCGGAGGAATGAGCCAGTGAGGCTCCTGCCACACCAGAACCCAGGCGGGCAACCAAGACAGAGCCAGAATCCTGTCAGGCAACATAGGTGGGACCGAAATCCCTCTCAGCAGCTCAGGAGTACCTGAAAACAAGAGCAGAGAGAGTTTAGTCTCAGCAGACTCTGTGGGCTCCCGGAACGGAGTGGGCTCTGGAGTGGGCTCCCGGAACGGAGCGGGCTCTGGAGTGGGCTCCCGGAACGGAGCGGGCTCTGGAGTGGGCTCCCGGAACTCCGGGACTGGAACGGGCTCTGGACTGGGCTCTGTGAGCTCCGGGACTGGACTGGGCTCTGTGAGCTCCGGGACTGGAGCGGCCTCGGTGAGCTCCGGGACTGGACCGGACTCCGCGAGCTCCGGGACTGGACCGGGCTCGGTGAGCTCCGGGACTGGAACGGGCTCGGTGAGCTCCGGGACTGGACTGGGCTCTGTGGGCTCCGGGACTGGAGTGGGCTCGGTGGGCTCCGGGACTGGAGCGGCCTCGGTGAGCTCCGGGACTGGAGAGGGCTCGGTGAGCTCCGGGACTGGAGCGGGCTCGGTGAGCTCCGGGACTGGAGCGGGCTCGGTGAGCTCCGGGACTGGAGCGGGCTCGGTGAGCTCCGGGACTGGAGCGGGCTCTGTGAACTCCAGGACTGGAGCGGGCTCCGTGAACTCCGGGACTGGAGCTGGCTCTGTGAGCTCCGGGACTGGAGCGGGCTCGGTGAGCTCCGGGACTGGAGCGGGCTCGGTGAGCTCCGGGACTGGAGCGGGCTCGGTGAGCTCCGGGACTGGAGCGGGCTCGGTGAGCTCCGGGACTGGAGCGGCCTCCGTGAGATCCAGGACTGGAGAGGACTCTGTGAAATCCGGGACTGGAGCGGACTCCGTGAAATCCGGGACTGGAGCGGACTCCGTGAGCTCCGGGACTGGACTGGAGTCTGTGAGCTCCGGGACTGGACTGGGCTCTGCGAGTTCCGGGACTGGACTGGGCTCTGCGAGTTCCGGGACTGGACTGGGCTCTGCGAGTTCCGGGACTGGACTGGACTCTGTGAGATCCGGGACTGGACTGGACTCTGTGAGCTCCGGGACTGGACTGGACTCTGTGAGCTCCGGGACTGGACTGGACTCTGTGAGCGCCGGGACTGGACTGGACTCCGCGAGCTCCGGGACGGGACTGGACTCTGTGAGCTCCGGGACAGGACTGGACTCTGTGAGCTCCGGGACAGGACTGGACTCTGTGAGCTCCGGGACTGGAGCGGACTCTGTGAGCTCCGGGACTGGAGTGGGCTCTGTGAGATCCGGGACTGGAGCGGGCTCTGCGAGATCCGGGACTGGAGCGGGCTCCGAGAAATCCGGGACTGGAGCGGGCTCAGAGAAATCCGGGACTGGAGCGGGCTCAGAGAAATCCGGGACTGGAGCGGGCTCAGAGAAATCCGGGACTGGAGCGGGCTCCGTGCAATCCGGGACGGGAGCGGGCTCCGTGCAATCCGGGACGGGAGCGGGCTCCGTGAAATCCGGGACCGGACTGGGCTCCGTGAGCTCCGGGACCGGAGCGGGCTCCGTGAAATCCGGGACTGGACTCGGTGAGCTCCGGAAAACTGGACTGAGGGGGATGTGAGTGTGTCCTTTCCTGTCCTCCTTCTCGCCCTCCACCGCTTAGTGGGAGTCTGAAAGACAGAGGTGGTGAGCTCCGGGACTGGAGCGGGCTCCGTGAAATCCGGGACTGGACTGGGCTCCGTGAGCTCCGGGACTGGACTGGACTGTGTGAGCTCCGGGACCGGACTGGGTTTGGTGAGATCGGAACTGGGCGGGCTCCGTGCATCCGGGGACCTGGAGCGGGCTCAGTGCATAATCCGGGACTGGCAGAGCCAGGATCCGGGCAATCGGGATGGGAGCGGGCTCCCGTTGAGATCCGGGACTGGCAGCGGGCTCCGTGAGAATACGGGACGGGAGTCGGGCTCCGTGAGATCAGGGCTGGAGCGGGCTCCGGTGAGATGCGGGAATGGAGCGGGCTCGTGAGATCGTGAATGAAGAGGGCTCTGAGATCCGGCGACTGGACTGGGCTCCGTGAGCTCCGGGACTGGAGCGGGCTCCGTGAGATCCGGGACTGGAGCGGGCTCCGTGAGATCCGGGACTGGAGCGGGCTCCGTGAGATCCGGGACTGGAGCGGGCTCCGTGAGATCCGGGACTGGAGCGGGCTCAGTGAGAGATCGGGACTGGAGAGGGCTCAGTTGAGATCGGGAATGGAGCGGCTCCGTGAGATACGGGACTGGAGCGGGGTCCGTGAGATCCGGGACTGGAGCGGGTTCTGTGAAATCCGGGACTGGAGCGGGCTCTGAAGTGAGTCTTCCTGTCCTCTTTCTCACCCTCCGCCGCTTAGTGGAAGTCTGAAAGACCGAGGTGGTGAGCTCCGGGGTTGGAGCGGGCTCGGTGGGCTCCTGGATTGGAACGGGCTCTGGAGTGGACTCAGCGAGCTCCCCGACTGGAGCGGGTTCCTGCATCTCCCGGGGAACTGCAAGAGACTCAGACCGACATGAGATCACCAAGTTGCGGTAACCAAGGTAATCAATGAGGCCCCAAAAGTCAAGCATTTTAAGCCCACCCATCTCCCGGGTAGGCACGGGATTGTCTAACCCACAATTAAAGACTTTCTTCAAATCCGTGTCATGAAGTCCCATCCCTACCGCAAGGTTCCAAAAGGACTGAGCGAAATCTCCAAAGTCCATCCCCCGTTGGCGAAGATCCGCCAACATCCGGAGCCGAGCCCTGCGCTCCTTCGAAGGAGGAGGAACAATCCGATCGTCCATGATCCAAAAAAAAGGTAACAAAAACAAACTGCTGGAACTAGTAATGGCGTCTGGATTCTGTCACGGAATGCCAGGAGGAAACAAGGTAAGTTCCATGTGCAGTTTATTAGAAAATAATAACAGAGCAAAACAGAACAAAAACGTGCAAAAAGGTAATCCAACCTGACCACAGAAACCACAAACTGAGAAGACAATGTAATCCAGACGCAATGACAGACAGAGTGAGCATGGTATATATAGCTGGGATAATGAGTAAATGATAACAGGTGCTACTGATCAGAACAGAATTAATAAGCAGGGGACTATGGGAAATGGAGTTTAACACATACAACATAGAACAGACAGAGCGCCCTCAAGTGGCCAGTCCAGGGCACCACAACCAAACACCGTGACACAACTTCAGAGCTTTGGTGAAGGTGTAGATTATCAGTAAATAACCTACATTTGGGTCTATAGATCACACAAAGCTCAGAAGGCTTGGCATTTAATGCATGGGTCATATGGACTACATTTATGGTGTATTTTTGGTGTTTTATTGTCCTTTTTAGTCCTCGACAGTCGACACGTTAAAATGTCAGTGAGTTGAAGAGCTTCATGAATGTGTTTTAGCAATGTGTGAAACAATAACACCTGGACCTAGAATAACTATTTTCAATTTTTGATGTAATATTTGTGCAATCTGTTACAGTATGTTCTAATACAAAGAAATTATATTAACACCATACATGCAAACACTATTATTTGGGAAAGGAAAAATCTGCAGACAGCAAACAGAGGTTTTGAAAGACATGCCGATGAACTGTGGTAGTGGTAATCAGCAGATGAAATAGCAGTGAAATGAATACTTGAAGCCAGACTCTGATCTGAGCAATTTATTTTTAGCCAAACTGCTAACACATTTCTCTCTGTCTGCCCAGTCCTGCCAAAAAAGCAGGTGCTGTTACAGGTGCAACCTCTCTCTCTCTTACTCATTATCTCTAAACACAGGCAATCTAGGCCTCGCTCTCTCTGTCTCTCACTTTTTCTCTCTCTGCTTTTTCTCATTTTGCTCTTGTGTGTGTAATCCATACCTGAATGCGCGCCAGTCGTGTCTGCAAGCACCTGCGTCAGCTGGCCGTGCAAAACAACACACTCCACACTCTCCTCCACAGTCAACAGCCTCTCTGAGCAAAGCTGAATCCTACTCACACAAATGTCAGCCCCAATAAAAAGCCACACGGTGAGGGTGGTACACCACTTTTTTTATGTAGTAGGTTACTATATTTGAATAATATTGTAAATGTATGTAGCTAACTTGATAATTGATTCATTCCAAATTTATATGGTTTTCTTTCTTACTGTACGAATATTGGATGGCTGAAGGTAAGTAAGTAAACACAAATTTCATTTTTGGAGTAAACTATTCGTTTTAACATAACCGGATGGATATTTAAAAAAAATAATAAAAATCGCTAGTCAATACAATGACAATGGATGGGAATTTTGTGCCATAAAAGTGCCATGTGAAGATGTATTTCACCAAGTTTAACATCATTTACATTTACATTTTCATGGGCACTTATAACAGGGCTACAGATACCTTTTGCATAGCTGAGGTAATAGAATAATTGAAGAATTAATACGCATTGCTCAGCCTTTCAGTGCCAATGCACAACAGTGAGGCCAACTGCAATCCAAAGTTGATTTTTTTTTTTGTGTGTGTCAGCAGGAAATGAGCTTGCTCAATATTCAAATACCTGGCTTTAGTTTGCTTTGTCAGTTTGCAGCGCACTTCAGAAACCCTCACCTTCCCCAGCTCCACCTGTATACATCTGCTACAGGGTGATTCATGTATGCTATATGGGGGTTATTCATATGTGTTATATTTGCAGCAGCAATATATCTTGCATGCTCACAGTAGCATGCTGTGTATGTATTGGCAGTAGCAAGTCTTGGTACTTGCTCTGCTGCAGCAACAGGGTAGCATATCTATTCCGCCAAGACCAAACACATTAACATTGTACATTACCATGCCAGTCCCTCCGAGAGTTGTCATGACAGAAATAATTGTGTGACTTGGTAAATGAAGCTAAGCTATCACATTATCTAGGACGACTTCACAAAAACTTGTCAGGCTGAAATGTTTGCATGACATTATAAAGTAGTAAAGTAATGGATTCCAAATTGTGAGGACTAATTGACTAACTGATTGGAGAAAGTCATCATATGTCACCAGAGAGAAGTGTCAAAATAAAGTAGTTACTATGTCAAAAAAAAAACATATGGACAAATAGTTCACAATAACATCATTAAAATGAATGAAAATACATCCATTTCATCCTGACTGAAAAAGAACAACTGAATAGAACGAAACGTTTCAAGTGAGTTCATATGCACTTAGTGATAGCTAACATCATTGGTTCTCAGATGTCACATGACTGATCACATTGTTTTACGAGAAAGTGATAATGACATGAATTATGACTTGTCACTTACTCTCTATGGACAGCAGCAGCTCCACAGACATTCTGCTAAACATCTCCTTTTATGTCCATAGAAGAAAGAAATTCAGTCATACAGGTTTAGAATGACTTGAGTGAATAAATGAAGTGAAAATTTCTTTAATCCAAAAAGAACCATCAGCTATGTGTGCTGAAATTGCTCTGTGCGGTGTGAGTCTCATGCTACGACATTTGTAAATGTTGAAGCAATTGAGTGAGAGGTTATTATGACCCAGTCGGTCAAGCTGACCCCTGGCTCATGCCAAAAATCAACTGACCTTTGCCTAAAATAAAAAAGAGAGAGTGCGAGAGACAACAGAAAGATAGAGCGATCGCATCTTTTAAGATGAGCTACGTCACTCTATCACCAGTAAACACCTGCAGAAGTGCTGCAGGCTCAACAGAGCTGTACGTGTTGTCATGGCTACGGGGGCGTGTGATCAAGGAGCGTGTTGTGTTGAAGAGCTATTATTATTTGGCTGACCTGTAAACCACAGACGGGTTGGTGCTCTCCATGCAGTTTTGTTTTTGAGAAAAATAAACTACAGTGAAAACGGTTGGACTCTACACTGCACTATATCGCACTAGCCCCAAACAATGCACAAAGGGGCCCGGACAACTGTGCATCATTTAGACTATTTGGTAAGAATATAAACGTCATAGTCTGAAAAAGCTCCTGTCTCTCTCTGTTCCTTCCATATGTCCCAAAGTTTCCTAGAGTAGGGTTTAACTTTGGTTGTTGACATTGAAGGGACATGGACTACCAGCAGCGGGGAATAAATTGGACAGAAATTATATTTGAGTTTTGTTATGTTCTGTTCCTTTACAAAGTGCATGGCAAAACTTCTGCCAGCCACTGGCACAGCTTGTGACTGAGAACAGAGTGTGGCATACCGCTGCCCCTGAGGACCCATGTACCAGAAACACACGACTGCGCAAAACTGCAGTCATACGCCTGGACACAATCAACACAATAACAGGCTTTCTGCTCACACCAGGGGGTTTAGTAGTGGAGGAATAAATACAGAGATTGTTTTTCTCTTGCTATATCTTTCGTTGGCGTGTGTAAGGATGATGTCATAAGGCACTGATCTGTCCGGATAGACTCAGCCACTGGTGTCAGGAACTTGTGGTGTTTATGTGTGTGCTTTGTCCTCAGGTCTGTACTTTCTGTTCTCTGAAATGTTGTTGACTAAGACTGAGGCAAACACACACACACTGACCAACAAAGAGAGAGTGTGTGACCTGTCTGTCGATTGATCTCTCTATACATCTACCTATCTGTCTGTTTACTGTACCTGCTGAAGTCTGTTTATCAACTGTCTGATTACATGCTATCTACGTCTGTCTATCTATAATCTATCTGTCTGTCTGTCTCTGTCTAACTATCTCTATCTATTGCCGACTGTCTATCACGTATATCTATCACCTGTTGTCATCAACTATCTGTCTATCTATCGCCTGTAATCACTGTCGTTCCTGGCCTGTCTATCACCTTCTCTACATCTATCACCTATCTGTCTACTATCGCCGTTCTGGTATATCAATATGTATATGTCGCGGTCTATCAACTATATATTATCTATCTACTAGCTATCTTCTATCTATCTATCTATCATCTATCTATCTAATCTTTCACCTGTCTGTCTATCACCTATCTGTCTATCTATCGCCTGTGTCTATCACCTATCTGTCTATCTATAGCCTGTCTATCACCGGTCTATCTCCTGTCTGTCTATCTATTGCCTGTCTGTCTATCACCTCTCTGTCTATCTATCACCTATATGTCTAACTATCTCCTGTCTGTCCATCTATTGCCTGCCTGTCTCTCACTTGTTTATCTATCACCTGTCTGTCTATCTCTCACCTGTCTATCTATCGCCTGTCTGTCCATCTATTGCCTGTCTGTCTATCAACTATATGTCTATCTATCACCTGTCTGTCTATATATCAGCTGTCAATCTATCACCTGTCTATCTATTGCCTGTCTGTCTATCTATTGCCTGTCTATCTGTCACCTGTCTGTCTATCTATCTCCTGTCTGTCTATCACCTGTCTATCTATCGCCTGTCTCATTCACCTATCTGTCTATCTATCGCCTGTCTGTCTGTCACCTATCTGTCTATTTATCGCCTGCCTCTCTATCACCTATCTGTCTATCTATCACCTGTCTATCTATCTCCTGTTTGTCTACCTATTGCCCGACTGTCTATCACCTATCTGTCTATCTATCTCCTGTCTGTCTATCACCTGTCTATCACCTATCTGCAGTGCTTAATTTGTAAATTAATAATTGCCTGTTCCAAAACAGCAATTAAAAGGCGCTGTGACCGACACTGAAAATACAACTTAAGTTTTCCCGGAACATTCAATGACGTCACTAAACGGTGATGCCACAATTATAAGAGTTATTATTTTGAATTATTTTGAGTGTGCAAAAATAAAAGTAAACACTTTGCGCTTTTGAATTAGGCTATGTCTTACTCTTATCTGTATGACCAAAAATGATGTACTTTATGTTTCAGCTGTTCGATCGCGCCGGTGCTTTGCGCACTCACACACACACACACCACATATTCGCAACTCAGACTTGACATCGCAGTCTGTTCATTATCAAAATAAAATACAGTCAACCAAAAATATAAAAGGTTACACTGGTCAATTTAAATAGTACGTGGTATAACTGGTCCACTTTGTATGCCAAGCACATTTTTGCTCATGTGAAGAGGATATTCTATCGATATATGAACGCGCGTGAAGTACAAATCCTCTACATTATAGATAATAGTTTCATTCAAATACATCATGAATATGGAAACATTAGGATTGCTGCCGAATGAAGGTCGTGAGCCCACTTAACGCCTGGCTACTTTCAGTTTCGCTTTGTTTTGGTTTCTTTAGGTTTATATACTGATACTTACCTTATTGATACTTACCTGGCAGGAGAGACACCATGATCAAGAAGGTGGTTCACCCAGGGTGAGGCTCGGTCATTGCACTCCGGTTGTGCTGACCCCTGCGAATTCCCCAAATGTGGGAATCTCGACTGCATAATTTATGGTAGTGGAGGACTGCGTTCGCACTCTCCCCTGAATTTTTTTGGGGAAGTCGTTGCCTAATGGTTCGAGAGTTAGACTCGTAACCCAAAAGGTTGCGGGTTCGAGTCTTGTACCGGCAGGGATTGTAGGTGGGGGGAGTGAGTGACCAGCGCTCTCTTCCACCCTTAATACTATGACTGAGGTGAGACCCTTGAGCAATGCACCGGACCCCCAACTGCTCCCTGGGCGCCACAACATAAATGGCTGCCCACTGCTCCAGGTGTGTGTTCACGGTGTGTGTGTGTTCACTGGTGTGTGTGTGCACTTAGGATGGGATAAATGCAGAGCACTAATGCCTAGTATGGGTAACCATACTTGGCCACTTGTCACGTCACTTTATTTATTTATTTTATTCAGTCTTGTTCGTATGAATACCGTTACATTTATATGATTTGTTTTCGAGTGAGCTATACTAACATATAGCAATGTTTATAGTGTTTATAATGTTTATACATTATAATATTTAACTTTATTTGGTACTATTTCTGGTATTATTGCACTCTCTCCAAACGTTCTGCTGCTCAAAAAACAATAAGCAGTAAGCACCAATCAGTGAGAGCAAGTTTGAGCTTAAGAAAGCTGAATGGTCATGGTCAAAAATATGCTGAGGACCAATACATAACCTCAAAGAATTACTGGAACGCAAAAATCCAGCTCAAATTAAGCACTGCCTATCTGTCTATCTATCTCCTGTCTGTCTATCACCTGTCTATCTATCGCCTGTCTCATTCACCTATCTGTCTATCTATCGCCTGTCTGTCTATCACCTGTCTGTCTATCACCTATCTGTCTATCTATCTCCTGTCTGTCTATCTATCGCCTGTCTGTCTATAATATCCGCTATCAATCTATCTCCTGTCTGTCACCTGTCTGACTATGTATCGCCTGTCTGTCTATCGCCTGTCTGTCTATCACCTGTCTATCTATCGCCTGTCTGCCTATCTACCGACTTTCTGTCTATCTATCATCTGTCTATCTTTCGCTTGTCTATCTATTGCCTGTCTGTCTACCACCTATCTGTCAATCTATCTCCTGTCTGTCTATCTTTCAACTGTCTGTCTATCTATTGCCTGTTTGTCTATCACCTCTCTGTCTATCTATCTCCTGTCTGTCTATCTATCGCCTGTCTATCTCTCAGTCACTTGTCTATCTTTCGCTTGTCTATCACCTGTCATGTATATACAGTATATCCATCCATCTGCCCGTTTGTCTAACTATATTGTCCATCCATCCATCCATTAATTTATTACAATTGAGTACTCTTTTATTTTGTATATGAGATTACTAATGAAGAGTTGTTACCCCTGTTGCTAAAAGAAGAATAATGCAGTTATTCTTATACTTGAGATATTATGAAATGTCAAAAATTATTCAAATATCAAATCTCTGTCTGTCTGTCTGTCTGTCCGTCTGTCGGTATGCTGTCCGGCCGTCCGTCGTCCGTCCATTCCATAAGTCAACCCCTCCAACTATTATCTATCTATCCATCAGTCTGTCCATCTATCTGTCCATCTATCTGTCTGTCTGTCTATCTACATTTCAGATACAGGCAATCAGATTTATTAATATATTACTGTTTTAACCTGTTGATTTTTTATCACAAGTGTCATATAATGTGAAACAACTGTTTGCCATTCAAGCTCATCATGCATTTGTTATGAATGCATATGTTCGTCAATTTTAAAACGATAAAAGGAATACATTCTAATGAAATAAAGCACCTGTCTTTTGAAAAGGTGAAATACAGGGTGTCTTCAGCCTACACTGAAATATTATAACTTTGTGAGTAATTCTATATGAGCTGTTAAGCCTCACACTGTCCTGTCTGTGTTCCCTTTCGTGTCCCCTCGTTGATCCCGTGCAGGTGTGCAGTGATGCCCCTTAATTAACTTGGGAAGTGTTTAAGATACACGATGTTCTCTCCAGACATGAACCAGATCCTCGAGAGCACAACAAGGAGAGAAGAGTAGGTGGAGGAGGAAAAGTGATAGAGATAAATACAGGCTAACAGAACAGTGTCATGCTCACATAGTACATATGACCTCAATCAAAATCTATGAACACTTTCACAACAATTAATTTGACTTGTAATTAAAATCAAGCAGATTAGGTAGTAATTGATTTAATCACTTATTATAAAAAGCAAATGGGATGATGATGATGAATTGTGTGTTCATGAATATTAATGTATATGTGTCAATATGACCCTCCATATAGCTGTACATGTGTATGAGTGACAGCTCTCTCCGGAGAGCCCCTTTCATTCTCCTCTCGTCTCCCGGCCGGACACTACACTCCCTTCCTTCATTGCTTGTCCATCTCGTGGGAGGGGAATCAATTATTTTTTTAATAAGAGTTCCAATTAGTTCTACGCACATTGTACTAAATATAAGCCTTATTGTCATGATCTAATAAGCAGAAGGCCGGAGTTTGACCCCTGTCAGATGAGCGCTGGGTGTTGCGTTAAGGCCCTCATAGCTTTTGAACACCGAGTACAATTCATTACAGAGACCCAGTGTAACGAGACAAGCCCACCACACGTCAACACGAGGCCTGTCAACCCCACTGGCATGGGGAAGGAAATTATTTGGTAACACTTTATTTCGATAGTCCACTTTAGACATTCTATTAACAGTAAGTAACTTTGAAACTACATGTCAACTAACTCTCATTAGAGTATTACTAGACTGTCTGCTTAATATCTTCTAACACTGTCAACTTATTCTACTAACCCTAAACCTAACCTAACAGTCTACTCTGAGAGTTAGTAGACATGTAGTTGAAAATTAATGAGAATTAGTTGACATGTAGTTATAAAGTTACTTATAGTTAATAGAATGTCTAAAGTGGACTATCGAAATAAAGTGTAACCAATTATTTTTATCTTGTCAAGTGGGATCGTGAAAGTTTGTGTGAAATGTGTGTGTAGAATGACAGTGTACGACTGACAGAATGTCCCCTCCTTAGTAATTGACTTGTATGCTCTGCACTATAATCAAATTACACACTTCACCTTAAACAATAACAGAAGAAAGATTTCTTGGCATATTTGTTAGAATGACAGATCTGGGGTCAAGTCAAGTTAAGTCATCTTTATTTAAATAGCGCTTTACGCAATACAGGTTGTGTCAAAGCAGCAGTGTTAAAAAGGAAAATAGTGCATCGATAATGCAGGAGGACAATAGTAAACAGGGGTAAGATACTATGTTCATTTATGAGGGGACATTGTTATTGTTATCTAAAATTTTAACTAAAATATAACATGCTAAAAAAGATTAACAATTGATTTTAATTTAAATAAAGCTGAATTAAAATACAAAATAAATATTCTAATAAAAAACAAAAATACAAATATAGTGTTACAAAATGGGAATAAATGAACAAATAATACTAATATATCAAAGATTTCACAGGACAATATTAGTTGGTGGTCAATTGTCCACATGCAGAGAAATTTTTGGCATCTCAGTATATAGTATTATTTTCGTGTCATGGCACGGCTTTTTCAACAGTATATATGTCCAGTTAAAAATAGTTCAACTTTTTAAATATATTTCTAAACATTAATAGTTTCAATAAATAAATACAATAATATATTAATAAGTAATAAATAATTTCATATAAATATTTATATCATATTTATAAAAGTGCACTTTTGATTGCCACACATTTTAGTTCCATCTAAAAGCAGACTTTGCTTTAAAACACTACCCTTTATGCTACTTGCCCTGTGTGAAGGGCGATGGTAATCTTGATTCAAAATACTGCTCTTCAAATTCACAGAAATGTTGTTTACAATACATGTAATGCACACATAAACTAAAAATTGAAAAATACTTTGTAAACCTTATATTCAGAATCTACAATCATTATGGATTTTACGAACATCTGTGCATGTAAACATAGTCATCTATCTTGACTAGACAGTTATGTTTCTGCATGTTATTAAGGAATTCGGTGTTCTAACAGGACAATGTTCACAGAACAGATCTGCTCTGTTCTGCCATGCCCTGCCCACACAGACCCGCTCTATTCCTCCAGTGTCTTTAGTGTAAGCCCTGCTTCTCACTAGAGCTGCACACACATACATCAGATAAAAATCTCTGCGGTTTCCAGCTCTTTTGAGTCCTGCTACACTCTGACTCAAGGTCTTTCTGCACCACACAAGAATCAGATACTGGCATGAATGCGTGGGCCTCAGAGTGTTCTGGTGCTGCGGCACAAAAGTCCTTTTTTTAGAGCACCTTGACAGACGTCAGCGCTAACGCACACCATATCCATGTTGCGCAAAAGATGAAAACTGAGAATAAATGTAAACAATCAGAAGAGCTGAACCATTAAGAGCTACTTCATTCCGACTAAAGTGTTTCTGAACAGAAACATAACCTTTTTTTTAAGGAAAACATGGTTTGTCTGGTACTAAATTATGACAGTTCAAAAATATATCTTTATTTATTGCACATTGCTGGAACATATGAAAGCTTGTTTCCGCTATTGGTTAAAAACGTTTTTTTTAAGTACCTGCAACTTTTTATCACAATTCTGATGTTTCCTCACCATTCTAAGTTCATATCTCACAATTCAGCGTTTTTCCTCGCAACTCACAAATGTGAAATATAAAGCCAGAATTTAAAGATATAAACTCGCAATTCTGAGAAAAAAAAAAGTCAGAATTGCGAGATGTTAAACTCACAATTACGAGATTATAATTCAAACCTGCAAAAGAAAATTCGGAATTGTGAGATATAAAAACAATATTTATTTATTTATACATGATAGGTAGATAGATTAGATAATAGACAGACAGGACAGACAGACAGACAGACAGACGAAAGAAAGACAGACAGACAGACAGAAAAAAAGAAAGAAAGACAGACAGACAGACAGACAGACAGACGATAGATAGACAGACAGACAGACAGAACAGACAGAACAGACAGACAGACAGACAGAAGACAGAACTGAGAGAGACGACCAGGACAGACAGCGATAGATAGACAGACAGACAGACAGAGAGAGAGACAGAAAGACAGACAGACAAAAAGAAAGACAGAAAGACAGACAGACAGACAGAAAGACAGACAGACGATAGATAGACAGACAGAAAGACAGAAAGAAAGAAAGAAAAAAAGACAGACAGAAAGACAGAAAGACAGCAGACCGGACCGCAGACAGAGAGAACCGATACGATCGATAGATAGACGGGAACGGGAACGGACGGGGAACGGACGATAGACAGAAGAAGACCGAACAGACAGACAGACAGACAGACAGACAGACAGACAGATCAGATAGACAGACAGACAGAGATAGATAGATCAATTATTCTCTTTAGTAACAGGGGTAACAACTCTTAATTAGTAATCTCATATACAAAATAAAAGAGGACTCAAATGTAATAAATGAACTGTGTAAATAACTTAATTCTTCATTTTGCATCATGACAAACTCATATAAAAGTGTGGAGGAAACT
The DNA here is from genome assembly GCA_018155175.1 of Sinocyclocheilus anophthalmus. Taxonomy (NCBI): domain Eukaryota; kingdom Metazoa; phylum Chordata; class Actinopteri; order Cypriniformes; family Cyprinidae; genus Sinocyclocheilus; species Sinocyclocheilus anophthalmus. Next base: position 26,751 of record JADLZN010002994.1, read on the forward strand.
GAGGAAAAGGTATTGGTGTGCAAAAAAGAAACACCGACTTGGAATTCAAGTGATGGCTCTGTTGCGGCAGCATTATTAGCAGTTATTAGTGTGCTTTAAAACAGCATGTACATGTTCTTTACTTGGTCCAGAAATTGATTCAATGGTCAAGACTTTGTCAGTCTTCACATAATGTGATACAATATGTCTAAGTGGGAAAAATAGAAACATTAATGTCCCGAGTGATTTAATCATCAAAATGATCAGAATCTAGTGTGGCAGAAAAATTAGATTTTACATTTATGACGCACAGGTTTAAAAATGCTTCAAATCCACTCCAAGCCACGTAAAATGTCAATGCCATATTCAGCCTAACGCATTATCTGTGCATGCTTGTATCATATGCCTGAGTGTATTTTAAGAGCCAGCCCTAAGTCTGTAATTGCACTTAATTTGGTCCACCATTATTCAGTTACTGTTCCTGCTTTTGTGTTGGGTAAACATTGAAATACAGCAAAGTGTTTCGCAAAGCGAACACACAGATGCTCTAAACACAAGTGAGGATAGTTAACATAAACACAAATTTTTCAGACAAGGGGTCACTGGAGGAAAGGTCACCACCGGATTGTTGATTCACATGTAAATATATAAAAATGTGACTGTTACTTCCCAGTCTAGTTCGACAGCTACTGTATGTTTGTATTTTCTTGCCAGATGTTATCCATTTACTTCGGGGAAAAACATGCTGCTGCTATTTTTCTTTGAATCATTATAATAATAATGAATAATAAAGACACTTTTAAAAAAAAAAATGTCTGCATAAGAATTGAATATATGCACAGTACCACACAGAAATGTCTGTGAACATTTTCGAGAAATCATTCAAATGCACCTGAATTTAGATGCCATTTTTGCAAATGAATTCAAATCTTTATGAAATGTTGTTTATACTTAGAATGCAATATTATAAGTTATAAGTCACTGGCTGAGTGTCGGGACGCAAGAAATCACACTACAGAAACTTAAAATTTAAAAAAAATGTATTGAATGATTTAATCTTAAAAGAACTCTTTTTATCATTTCATGCAACCATTATGAAAAAGGGCATTAGTATTGAGGCTATTTATAGAGCGTGCTCTGCGCCCAACTCACACTCTTCACGTGAGCACCATGCTGGAGAGCACCGTCTTACAGGTTTCTGAGAGCATCTAAAATCCTCTGAATATCTAGGAAGAAAAGAGTGCTTGAAAAGAATGAATGAAAGAGTGAGTGTTTGGGCTTGAAAAATAAGTTTTGATTATTTTTATTTAAAGGAATAAGTAAGACTATAAAGAGAGTCTCCAGAGAGAGCGACTGTGCGTTAAAAAAAGATTCTTCCCTTTGTTCATTTGGTTTTCTGTGTCGTTTTTATTTTTTATCCTGTGGTCTACCAGTGCTTAAAAGAGAGCTGTCTCATCTTAAAGGGGTTATGAACTGCCTTTCTTTTTTATTTTGAACTGTTCTCTGAGGTTTTTACATCATAATTTATAAGTAATAGGCTATTTTCTTTCCTGTTTTTAACCCCCTCATCAGAATGCTCTGTTTGAATAGGCATAGCAGATTGTAGACTCTGAAGTAAATACCCAATGCTGTGATTGGCTAACACTTGTGTATGTCCTTCACAGTGCGCTACCGTCCTTCACAGCGATGGATCTACGTGATTTAGTTTGACAAACCTCATGAATACTCAGTTACATCATAAAACCGATACGCAACCAACAGCCACATAGTCGACATATAATGAAAACATTTACTCACACTTGTGTGGTGTGACATCGTATCCAAAGTTCTTACTAACGCTGTCTGGAACTGGAAAGTTCGCAAATACCGTTATCCTGTTACTTCGTTAGACCTGCGTTTGCCGCTCTCGTAATTTACCTACTACCTGCCTGAATCGGTGGGCGGGGCTAAACAAGCAGGGATGTAAAATCGGTGGGCGGGGGCTAAACAGGCAGTGACGTAGCAAAGCATGAAGAATCTTCTTCTTCAGCCAGAGGCGGAGTTTAGCCACCTATTACATCATAGAGTAGAACATATCCAACAAGCGTCGTTTGGCATACTGATCCTTTACCTCTAATCTGTTTTTTAGACACTAACGAGAAGTTTTTGAGTTCTCAAACTTACAGAATGTTTTTTATAGGCCCAACCTGACCCTCTTAATACTCAAAAGACTCCCCCCCCCCCCAAATCAAAGCATGGCGAGAAGGCCCAACCTTTGGGCCCGTTTAAACACACGCACAAACCCGCGGCGGGGTGCCAACCATGCAGAAGGGACTGACCCATTAAAGAGCTCCCGTTTCATGATGGCCAGCTGAACTGCTTTACTGTAGCCCACACACATTCTAAGACATATAGATTTCTTCGCGTCCAGTAACCTGTTTTATACACACACCTAAGCCACTCATTACTCAAATCGCCCCAACAATGAGGGCCTGTCTACCTGAGGGAATTGTAACGGTGACTACTGAAAGAATAAGAGAGGCCTGACAATAATCAGTTACTTTCTTAATACTCATTTCTCATGCACATTATTACACAGAAAGAAAAAAAACTGAAAATAGCTCGCTCCGTACCTGAACGAATTTTCCTTTTCTGCTGTGTCACTAGTTCTTCTTGAGCAGCAAATCCGCATTTTATAATGATTTCTGAAGAATAATCAGCTTTGCATCACAGGAATAAAATACACTTTAAAACATATTGAATAGACAACATATCTGTCAGTTATTTTAAATTGTCATAATATTTCATAATATTACTGTTCTTACTGTATTTTTGATCAAATAAATGCAGCCTTTGGTGGGCATAACAGACTTCTTTCAAAAACCAACCCAAAACCTTTGTGTATTGTGCATGTCATATTACACAATTAAAAGGGGTTATGGATGTCGTTTCACTTTGATTTTAAACATGAAACACTAACCAGAAAAAAAAAAGTGAGCGAGCAGCTAAATTACAAATCTAGCACAGCTATAGGACAGCGTTCACATAATGAAAGCACTTCATCTGTATGATTCATTTGTTCTCTGTTTTAATGTGTATAAAGGTTAAGTCTGTGCCTGTGTGTGTTTCTGCAATCTCTTCTCGCCCATCTCTAAGAGATTAGAGAAGGTTCATGTATTCTTCTGCTACATATAAAGATATCAGATCCACCTCATGAGAACAAACATCCAATAAGTGGAGAATAACTGGAGGATGCAGACAGTATTGAGCAGACAAACTGTCACCAGCGTCAGTATGTGTGTCTGAGAGAGGGGCATATACCTACAGTAATGCCTGCTGCATACTAATACATGCTGTGTGTGTGTGTGTCAGCTTAAACCTTTCCACAGAACCCAAGGGGATGTTTTTGTAATGGACCCTGTCTGCTTGAATGGTACTGTCCCATACACTACATATCCAGGAGAGAGAGAAAGGGGAGGGTTGAACGAGTGCAGGATTTCAGTTTATCAAGAGATGCTGCTGATGTTTCAGACCACAAATCAGAGCAACAGCAGCCATTAATCTCGCTCATCCATTTCATCACAGAGAACGACAAACCACCCTCAACACTGCCGTTTCTCCCCGGCTCTCTCACAACACCTCAAAATATCCACAATCTCCAATTTACCACTGTTCTTGAAATAGTATCCTCTCAGTGAATGTGTCACACTGTTCATAACGCTACATTTGACTGATATGCACTCCTAACCCTGTGTACTGTACTGCAATGTGACATGATGAACTGTGACACTCTCATTACAATCAACAGAGCTGTCTGTACTTTCCACTGATTGAGCCTTTACTGGGAAGAAAATACTTGTAATTTCAAAGACATAATATATTTTTCTTTCTTTTTTTCTTTTCTGAAAAAAAGTGTTGTTGTTTTTTAATGAAAAAATATGTTTTTTAAATATGACAACAATTAAACAAATTTTATTTTTTATAATAATAATTCTAATAATATCATAAGTTTTTATGATATTACTGTATATGTCATTATTATAAAAAAAATACAGTTTCATCAACATATCAAATTTTTACAGAAAAAAACGAAATATTTCATTATTATAAAAAACACATTGTTTTAGCAACACAATATTTCGTTGTTTCCACCATAATTCAATGGGGGGAAAAAATAATATGTATGTGGCATCAATGTGCCAGCATAAATCATTTTTAACCCAATAACATTGTAGGGTGTCATACGGTATTGTTAAAAAAAATGACAAATATAATTTACATATATGATTATTACCAGAAAGATGTCATTTTAATGATGTAATATTTTGTTATCATGAAAAATATATATAGTTTAAACAACATAATCTAACATTATTATAGTAAAAGCATGTTGTTTTAGCAACAATGTTAGTATTATGTAAAAAAAAAATTATTGTATTAACAACATATCTATCAGAAAAAAAATACAAAATTAACCACAAAATGTCTTGTTATTATGAGAAAATACATTGTTTTAGCAAACACACGTTATTACTGTTGACTTAACTACCAAAAGACAATTTACGTATACCATTATTACATTAAACATATGTGACCCTAGACCACAAAACCAGTCATAAGTAGCACGTGTATATTTGTAGCAATAGACAACAATACATGTATGGATATTGTATGGGTCAAAATTATCGATTTTTCTTTTATGCCAAAAATCATTACGATATTAAGTAAAGTTCATGTTCCATGAAGATATTTTGTAAATTTCTTATTATAGATATATCAAAACTTAATTTTTGATTTTCTCAATATGCATTGTTAGACGATTTTCTCAATATTTTGATTTTATTTATTTATTTTTTGCACCCTCAGTTTCCAGATTTTCAAATTGTATCGCGGCCAAATATGGTCCTATCCTAACAAACCATGCACCAATGGAAAGCTTTTATTCAGCTTTCAGATGATCAATTTCAAAACATTGACCCTTATGTCGTCTGGTTTTGTGGTCCAGGGTAACATATGTTGTTTGTATGACATAATATGCCATTATTATGAAAACAATATATAGTTTTAACGACATATAAAAAGTGTTTTTACAATGTGGCATTATTATGAGAAAAAAAAATCATGTTTTTGTAACATAATATCTTGTTACTACGACATAATTGAGTGGATAAATAATATGCTGCATGGATCACAGTATCATTGTTTTGTCAGTAGATAATGTTTATTACAAGCAATAAAATATGGGATTATGCAAATGAAAATGTAAGGTGTACTTGGTCACTGTTTTAATGTTAAGTGTATTATAATGTCCTGGTTTACATTGTACAGTGACATGCAGAGTGGCCTATTGCATTATTGCGCTTTATTGCCTCTTTCTTAACTTCTTGGTCTAGTTAGCAATATTATAGTGATCCACCGCCTAATGCAGTTGAATACCACTGCATTATAGAAACACCCACTAGAAGTCAGCAGCTCAGAGACTCTCCAGCCTTCTGTGATTTAAAGCCTGTATGTGTGAGCGCCCCTAAACACGGTGTCCATACAAAACAAGCAGTCTACAAGAAGAACACACAATGGAAACGCATGTGTTTGTGGTTTTGTTGATTATAATGGGTTTTACCGCTGCAGTGTTGATTAGGTGTCATTTCCTTTTCCGTCTAATCAAATGAACACTGGATTAGAATAAATCGCTCAAAACGCTTTGCTGACAGAGGAAACGATCATGTACATTTAAAGAAACCCTCCTTCAAATATCTCAGGCAATTAGAGCTCATTCCTGTTTGGGTCGTTTTTAATTAACGCACGCTGATGGATCATTCGTTTCCCACAGAAACCATTAAAAGGTCATTACAGCAAGCCAATGATTTCCTATATGAGCATCCAGCGATGGCTAGACTGATACCGTATAGCTGCAAGTGACAGAGATATATCAGACTTATCATGTGGAAAAACATGCATTAGCCTCTGGACAGGTGGAAACACACACTTTATAAGACATTGAGCTCTGTCACTGCAGCAGATGCAGCCAGGGATGAGAAATCCCCTGGGTTATAGAAATATTGCACGGCATCAGGATTCAGTTATTTGTACAGGCTGCCTTGACACAATATCTTGATTTTCAGCTTGCGCTTGTGTTATTTAAAAAAAAGTCTTAGTGACATTGTACTTATGGTGAAAGGCTCGGGGACAGGCTTTATGAGTCACCATGTCACTGGGTTTTTCCGTTATAAGAGTGAACCGTGCTACAAACATATTATATTATATCTATATATGTATATATATGAGAGGTGTGATTTGATAGACAGGAACACATTAACCTCCTCTTGTTTCTCAACACATGTGAAGGTAGTTTTAATGATGCATGACACCTCACACCGTGAGTGATAAAGACAAGTCACCCATCCATGCATTCATCTATCCACACTAATGCTACCTAAACACACCTGCTGTGCATCACATGCAACACACAAACATTTTCATCAGTTCATGCCGCTCTTCATAAGGGAAAACTGGCTGTTGGTTCATAACGAAAGATGAGGGTTAAAGTGGATATTGAAGGAAAAACAGGAGGACCACGGACCCTCTTTTATTACCAGTTAAAACAATATTACTTAGAAAATGTGTTTGTATTCCTTTGACAAAGGAAAAATAAAGAAACACTTGAAATAATGGATTTGGATGCTTTATTATCTATTTAGTCAGTTTCCACCATGAAATAAAAATGGCAATTATTGTGGTAATTATTAAAGGTGTTTATATCTTGCAACATCTCATCTTAACATCTCACAACTGTCTCGCAAATGTCTTTCTCTTTTTTTCAGAATTGTGAGTTTATATCTAACGAATTAAAATATATATCTATTTTTTTTTCACACTTCCCTGGCTTTATTTTTCACAATTTAACATGTATCCAATTATGAGTTTTTACATTTCAATTCTCAATTTTTATTTCAGAAATGAAATTTATTATCAACAAATCTGTTTTGTTATTTTTTATTTACATTCTGATTTTCCTTGCGATTATGAGTTTATATATCTCAGAATTTTGAGTTAAGCCATTTTTTTCCCTAGTTTGTTCCCCAAATGCATTCACAAAATGAATATTCTATTAACTAAATGCATTTAGTGATTCAGACAGACCCTTCCATCTACAAAATTAGGTCTGAATTGCAAGACGTTAACTCAAAATTCTGCGATATAAACTCAGAACTGCAAGAAATAGAGTCAGAATTGCGAGATAAAGAGCAGAAATAATCTTTTTGATGTTTTTATTTTGTGACAAACACAGGCTTGCATAGATATTGGGTGCAAATGTGAATGAAAACTGCATCACAGATGATCACATCTTTATAATTATGACATTCACAACAAAGAAAGCTAGGCTTTGATTTTGGTCATTTCTTTCTATGACTTACACTGGCGCAAATATAAGTAAATAAGCAAGTAAATAAGTAAGTACATAAATAAAGAAACACCCCTGACCTCAGCATCTAAGCAAAAGGAAGAAAAATGATCCTCTCTTTCACCCTCTCTCTCTGTTCGTTCACTTTCATAATCTCCTCATGTACTAAAATTACTCCTAATAAATCTTGTTAAGCACTAAATGATCTGTGTTAAGCCAAAGTGATACATTGAATACAGTTTGTGTTTAACAGCACCGGCATGTGAATCTTTAGAGGGGTTGAGTAAACCATGCTTGCTTGGCTTACAGGTCAACAATCCCTCCACATAATAATGATATTGCAATTACGACGAATGAATGCAAATTCAAGTCCCAGCATTATTTCAAATTTTTTTTTCAACATAGACTTGAAAGCAATAATAGCTAATCAAGATGGGAATCAAGTTTCACAGAACTAGACGGGAACATAAAAACACTGGTCTCGTGAGCAGATCAGGGATAAGACACTGAATACATAAGGAAAATATGCAGGCTCTTCGCTGTTTCGGAATGGCTGGAAAACTGCGGATGAATTCTAAAGGCTGGGATATTTATGTGAAACAGGCGCAGTTAAAACAAGTTGTTAAAAGCAAATGGACAGGTGAAAGGTCAAAGTATTCATGGATGTTGGTCGGTCGTAATCCCGCTTTTATCAGATCGCTGGCGGTTATGGGATGGCAGAGGAGAGAGAAGAAAGTGTCATTTTTACAATGTGGCATTTAAAGAGAAAGCCATCAATGACCTCCACGAGGCATCAGGGACTATAAATGTCAACAGCATTAAGGGTTAATGTGAAAGGCCTTTACAGAGTATCACCTGCAACACAAACACACATTTTCATAAAAACTGTCAAACAGGTGCATGTGTTCAGGAAACACATCAATTTCTCCTTCTCCGAATTTTCCCGCTTCTTGGGAAACCCCCATATTTCATGGAGGGTTAACAGTATTTTTGTGTACTCACTGTTCTTGTGTGTTATTTTTGTGTCTACCAAGCGTAACGCTGACACACACACGCACACACATAGACGCACACACACACAGGTTACTGTACATAAACTGGCCAGTGAGCTCAGGATGAAGATATTCACATCATTTTACACTCATATTGATTTTGTGGAATAATGTGGCGTCATGTGCACACATTTTCCTGCATGCATACACAAACAAACAAACACCACATCCCTCGGAATAAAAGTTAGATCAATACATCAATTTACATTTTCATTCACCCTGTCAGCTTCAAAACGCGGGCTTGTTCTCTTGTGTGTATATGGTGTGACAGCATAATGATGTGCTGTGATAAGGAGCAGAACAAAGAAAATGTCTGTCTGACCACTTCACACACACACACACCACACACCAACACACACACACACACACACAACACACCACACAACACACACCCACAACACACACACATCACACACACACACACCACACACACTCCAGCGAGTGCTTTTTTTTTTTGTAATGAGGTCATGATGCCGCTCATGCAATCCATTAAATCTTTAATTAGAAGAGGTCACCATAACGGAAACCATTATAATGCCCCTTCAGGACATCAATGTTTCATCTAAAGCCTGAATGTCGTATTGTTTTCTCTTGCTTTTGAAAACTGTACAATCATGGACACTGACTAGTGTCGAAACGACGACTTTAAAAGGACACTCGTCCCCCCAAAAAAAAAAAAAGATGAATTCATCATGCTGTTTCAGACTATATTTTGTATGTGGAACACAAAAGGAGCTGATTATTTTGCAGCTCTGATTTATACAACATTTATTCAACTTAATTGCATGTTAATTGCAATTAAACAAAACTGTTGTATAGGTTAAATTGTAACAGTTTAGTTTAGGGACCAATTCTCACTATTAATTATTTGCTTATTAGCATGCCTATTATAAACATATAGGCTGTTTATTAGTATTTATAAGCACATATTCTACAACTCCCTAACCGATCCAATACTTAAACTAACCCTACCCTTACTAACTTCATAATCAGAGCCATTAGTATGGGCATATGAGCCAAAGTCGTGTTATGGTTGTTAAAAAGGTAATATGATGCGATTTCAAGTTTTTCTTTCTCTTTGGAGTGTTACAAGCTTTTGGTGCATGAAGATCTGTAGTTGCAAAGACTAAAGTCTCAAACCAAGAGAGATATTCTTTAATCAAAGTTAAGAATCTGCCACGCCCCCCTAAAAGCTCGTTCTAACACGCCCCCACATATCTACCTCACTATGTGAAATATTTGCATAATGCCGCCCAAATGTTCACGCAAAGAAAGAAGGCCGTGGTTTCAGTAACCGCAGTTAGTGTTTGAAGCAGCCATGTCAGGGAGACGCATTGTGTTTCTCTTATGTGAAAGCAAAAGCACTTTATTGTGGCCTTCCAATAGATGCTTTATGAATCGTTAAGATTACTTACAAACATAAACAGAATGCATTTTGGGACCGACCGTTTTCATGAACCTAGGAGAGTGGTATTCTGACTGTTGCTCACCTGACAATCTATGCGCCTCTGATCAGCTACTGTTGTTTTTGCTTATTAGTTTTTTAAGTGCGGGTGTGTGCTGTGACGTGTGTTCGAGTATGCAGAGGTTTTGCGCCAGCTTCGTGTTGTGTTGCGTGCGCGCGCTATTGTTGGAGAGAGAGTGCGGCGCAGAGAGCGCTGGAGCAGGCTGAGTGAGAGAGAGTCGACGTGAGAAGAAGAGAGAGAACCAAATAGATGAGAGAGAGAGACAGGGTCACATCACAGTGGAGGCAGCTGTCTTAATCGTGGCTTGTGTGCTGCAAACACATACTAGCTTCATCACTGTGTCTGTCACGAGAATATGTTCCCCTTTTGGGCTTTGTCTTTACATTTATTTTGAAAGATGACGCTCGCGATTATGGTAAGGGGCGTTATATTTCCGACGCGTGCTTGTGGTGTTCACAATGCACTGGGTCAGCTGGCCATTCAGAGCAAACTGCGCTTGTCGGAAGGAGGGACTTTGTTAGAAACGAAGCGTTTGAGAGAGGCGGGGCACATAGGACCTACAATAATGTACAGTATTTTGAAAATAATGTGTTTTTTGAACATTAAAGCATGTCAACATATTCTGTTACACCAAATAATGATCTTTAAAAAAAGCATCATATGACCCCTTTAATAGCGAGAATTGGACCTTGAAATAAAATTTGACTTGTTTAAAAATTTATATTCCTTGAACTACTGTTTTTAAAAAGATATATTGTTACATCTTTTAAGAGGTTTAAAACAAACAGCTGTTGCCGTACTCTCCTATAGTAGGGAAAGGAAAAAAACTATTAAAGCCAATGAGGACCAGAAACTGTTTGATTCCAATATCAAATTATATTTTGTGTTTATCAGAAGAGAGAAATTGGCACAGGGACGAATTGAGGGTGAGTAAATGATGACAGGATTTTGAGAGTGGAAAACAATACAAATATTATTTATATGTAGTTTTAACGGATTAAAGAGAGTTTAAATGGGCAAGTAGACAAAATTACAGTCTCGCCCTAAATCCTTTATATCTCTCCCACATCTATTTCCATGATGACTGTGATCATAAAATTGCTCCATGTTTCTGCTAAAATGCATTATTGGACAGTGCCAGCTATTCATTAACGTAATGGCTGTTTTAATTGTGGAACATCAAAAAGATGGGAAATCCAACTCACCCATTAACCGACATAAAACAAATCATACTCACAAAGCTTTTTCTGCAATGGATTATCATCGCCTTACTAAGCAAAAAATAAATGCATAATTATTTCCAAGTCAGATAAAATATATTTAAAATGATGGAAAGCTTGTAAATGTCAAAAAAGTAATGTATGCAGCAATAAAGCGATGACCTTTATTATTTTAATTAGATGGGTGATTGAAAGTGGACATTTATGGTATTGCACTAGAAGATAAAAAAGAAGAAGAATTTAATGAGTTATCTGTAAGAACAAGCTGAAAATACATATATAGATATTCTAAATACTAGTCTAGACAACCCTTGATAAATCATCAAAGTAAATTAAAATAGGACTGACATATGAGAAATTGCAGTTTTTCATTTTCCAAAGGTTGACCTTTTGTAATAGTATGCACTTAGAGCAATATAATAATCAATATAGTAATAATAATCTGTATTGTTTTGGCTTCACACTTTATAACTAATAATTTATATAAATCTATAAGATTCTGTGGCTCGGGAGAAAGTATGAAAATACTGTCACAATGCAAGAAAAAATATAAAAAATACTTAATGTTCCAGATGATTTCATTTTGATAGTTACAGATTTCTTATTGGCTCCAGCATTAATTGGCTCATTGCTCCATGGCTACATTAGATCTCTGCTTTAATTGCTTCCTGTCCTATTGATTTTAGAGCAGAACGGCTTACTGGTTTGCAGATATATTGTTAGATCTTGTTCACCTGTTTTCTGCTTAACACATTTCATTAACCATCTTTCTCTCCTCAGATGAGCCTCCTCTTCTGATTGTCTTTAGATCCAATTAAAAACTTAATGAAATCAATTACAAGTTGTAATTAGGCAGCAGTGGATGATTACAGCAGTGAACAATCTGAAGACCCCAGAACTTCACATGAGGTGCTGCTGTCACTTAGATCCTATTGTCTGGCTGTTGTGAGATGTGAGGCACAAACAAAAACATCTCATCCCACACGCTCAATGAGCAATTACCTGATCGTGGAAAACAATCACATGCCTTATTATTTATTCAGAATGTTCTTTTAATTCTCTCTCTCGATTATGCATCTCTCGTCAGAATCCACTCAACCTCATGCAAGAATCTCCTCACAATCCTCTTTCCACCCCTCCTCCTTCTCCCTCCTGTATCCCACAAATCCAGACAGGCTGGGTCTATGTCTGCCCCATGAATGAATCAATATTTTCATTTCAACACTGTCTCAATTTTCAATTAAAGATGAGTACAGTTTCTCCAGACCGCTCTGAGGGGTCGTCAATCACAGGGCCCCTGCTGGCCCCTTCTCAAGCACATGTGTCTGCCACTCTTTTTATGATTATACTTCATTACAAGGCATGCTTTAAAACACCAAACACAACAACACACATAAATCACCACCAACTCTGTTATATTAGGTGAATTAATACCCAGACAGGCCATAAAAGGATAAGCTACAGTAACAAACCATGATACAGTTTTATGAGCTGACATGATTCATGTGTTTATGTAACAATTGGGGGACATAAACATACTTTTAAATACTTAAAATGTGGTCGATGTGATGCATTTTATGATATATTTATCTATCTATCTATCTATCTATCTATCTATCTATCTATCTCTCCTCTCCAGGTCTGTCTTCCTCGTCTCCCTCCCGCCTCCATTCCTCTCTCTCTCTCTATATATATTATATATTATATATATATATTTATGTGTCTTACATAGCAGTACTACAGTATATTTGTACATATAATTAAAAAAATACTAATATTTTATTATATGGTCACCAGATCACGTGGTTGCTGAATGTGCATGTTATTTGGCAGGTATCTCGCTACTGTCTGGGTGTGTCTGGTATTGGGCTGATCGACAGCAGTAAGCCAGCAGCTCTTTCTTTTTTAGCATGCCATAAATCGTCAGCAGCTTTGGAGCAGCACTGCCGAGGTCTTCAATAATTAAACTAATTAACAGTGCGATTAGCACAATCTGATGGTGCTGACAGAGCAGCAGCCATGATGGTGAAGTCTGGGGTTTTTTGTCAGGCACTAGCAGAACCACCCGAGAGAGATATAACGAGCTTTAATAAGCAAGGATTAACGTTAGCAAAGTAATTAATGCAAATCCGAAACACAACAGTCACTCGGAATAGAAAAATACACCTTTTGTTGGGCTGAAATGTGTCTATAGGCCAGGGTCTGAGTATTCCTCAACATATATATTTCCCCAGTGCTGAGAGTCCTTATTTTAAATAGTTGTGTTCCATAAACCATAAGACATAAAGCTGTATGAAAACATGAATCAGTAGGCAGTTCATTAAATATAGTCTGTAAGGGCTGCATTGTTTCCTTGGTAACTGTAGCCTTGACCTTAGCCGTATTGCCAGAGTGTGTTGTTTTCCATGTTCCACGTGCAAGGCCTTCCACTGCTACATGTCACTCTGAATGAGTTTTACGTGCCTCCATCATCATATTGTTTAGAGTTAAAAGCCTGTGTTGCATCCTATTTCCCAATACAGCTGGAGGTAACAAAGGTTCAGATCAATACTGAACAGAACAGACTGTGTACAATCTAACAGGCCTCTAGATGAAGTCAGTCATGGCTCATGTTAGTGACAGCTACCCAGGAGACATACTGACTTAGTAATATCCCATTTAAATCATCTCACAACAATCAGTCCCTTCACTCCCTACAGACAAAGAAAACATAAGACATTTACTTTGATAAACCAAGACAAACCAAATCAATGAACACAATTTCAGATGAATAATATGCATGAATGGACTTTCCCTAGCTTGTTATGGAATGTCATTTTCTTCACCATGATGGAATTGAAACATGATTTTCAATGGTAAACTTAATTTACGAACTGCAAATGCCTTGAATTTAAATGTGCTGTATTTGTGATACACATTAGAGCTGATGAAATTCTCTCATTATAAGTTGTCTATGAAGTATATTTTCAGCAATCTATGTCTAATGCTGGTCACCATCAGCTTAAGTGTTGGTACTTATGGAGACCCTTATAACTGGCCTATAGGGGTTTCAGATGAGCATGTGCAGGCAGACGCTGCTATACACTCACAGCTTATCAGTGACAGGAAATGTGCTGCATCTCTAGGGAAGATGAAAGCTAAACTGCTCCTCTTTGCATCTCTCCCTTAAAAACAGGGGCTTCTGACCTTTCCAGAGCCAGAGAGGCGCAGCCAGAATCTCAGCTAACCCTACGGCTGATAGCTAGATTTTAGATGCTCAAAACATTTCATTAAAGAAGAAGAAGAAAAAAAAAAAACTTATTATAGTAATATTTAAGACCTTTGCATAATTACAAGCAGCTAACCCTAAATCAAACCCGGTTACAAGAGAGAAGCGATAGGCCCCTCGCTCCACCCTGGTTGCACGGGTAATTATACATTGAAGTACCGAGTAATATTAATTAACTACATGCACTTATTATATGGCTAGGGTTAAGATTAGGGTTTGGCTTAGGGCTACTTGCATGTAATTATGCATTATTTATTGTTATTATAATAGTAAGTACATGTCACATGTATTACAAGGACACCTTAAAATAAAGTGTTACCCCAAACCCTAACCATATAAGTACATGTAGTTAATTAATATTAATCAAAACGTGTATAATTACAATAAATGTGTAATTACACTGTAACAAGGACACCGTAAAGAAAGTGTAACCTAAACATATACTACCGCTTTAAACTTTAGAGTCTGTAATTTTGTTTCATGTTTTTAAAAATGCGTTGCATTCATTTGGTAAAAAATAAAATAATACTATACAGTAAAAATTACATTATTGTGAAATATTATACAATTTAAAATAACTGGTTAAATATATTTATTTTCTGTGGATCCAAGCCTGACTTTTTCAGCATCATTCCTCCATTTTTCAGTGTCACATGATCCTTCAGATTTCTAATATGCTGATTTTATTTATTTATTTTTGCTCAAGAAATCCCTTTATTATTGTTATTTTTGTGATAAATTCTTTGTATTATCAATGCTGAAAACAATTATTATTATTATTACTTTTTTATGGAACCCATGGTACATTTTTAGGATTTAAAAGGTTTAAAAGAACAACTGAACTTTTGAAACACGTTTTTACTGACACTTTTAATACATTTCCTTTAAAAAAAATAAATTAATAAAACATCTTACTGACCCAAGGCTTTTGAATGGTAATGTACTAATTAAAAAAATAAATACGTCTTTTATTATTAATTTAGTTAAATTTCAACTGTGTCATAAATTATTTGTTATAAACATAGAAATGGCATGTAAATTTAAGTTCTACATGTTTCTATACCTTTCCATTGAAAATCCAGGTGCTAGAGAAAAACCGGGGCCTTGTCACCTCCCGCAGATTTCATTAGCTTTGTGCACAAGCATGTATGTGCGTAAACAGTGTTTGTGTGCTTCACCTCTGGTGTATTGATTTCTTATTGTTGTCGGCTGTAGAGAGTTTACTTGTTTGCGCTGCCTATTTGGGTGACTGTACATGGACTCGGTGTGTTTGTTTGTCAATTAGATTGCGGCTGGGAGAAGATGGAGTGCTTTCAGCATAGTTGGAAAGCACCTCACTTTTCTTCCCCTGGCATTTACAGGTAATCTCCTGCAAACACACTTGCAGTTAACTGCTCCTTAGGGAGCGATGGGTCTGAAAGTGAGAAAAGGGCTATTGCTGTTCAGAACGAGTAACACGGGGCGGGGCAAATTTACAACAAAGGTGACCTAGAGAGGTAGACCCATATGGCTGAAGAGGCCAGGAGGGCCAGGGTGTCCTGGACCGGTATTACCACAGCATCGAGGGACAGTTTCAGAGCAATTACACCCCAAGACCATAACTCTCCCCCCTGCCCCCACACAGCTGTAATGGAGGACCTTTCAACCTACACAAAATGGCCTCCTAGCCATTCTCATGAAAGCAGAAATAAATCAGAAGAAAGTACACCACTCCAGTGCTAGCGGCCCGATGCAGCATGCGTATGTGTGCGTGTGTTTTTGGGATTGCAGGGGATAATTGGACAACGCTGAACCGAGATGGATTGATAAATTTGACTGGTCACATATTGGACATGGTGGGGAGATCGTGATTAATTTTGTGAGGCTGTCAGTTGCTTGGGATATATTGGCCCAGTGTGATTGGGATATATTGGCCTAAAGGCTGCAGGGAGAACTAATCAAACCTTTCACTTTTTTAATTTTAGGCAGTGTGTAGTGTGTATGTTTGGGCATAAAAAAGATCTAGAAAGTTACAAATCTCAAAGTCCACTCTAAAGGGAGATTTAGTTTTTAAAACTACAACGAACGGCTCGTTTGGACTACAGCGTTGGTTTCCGGGCTTTGTGATATCACAAAGCGGCTCATTAGAATATCATTACAAATAATTCCCGCCTACAGAAATTCGAATGGTTGGGGGGTGGGGAGGGGCGAGGTTGTGGTTAGAACGCTTGGTTGAGTGAGCGCATCAGACGAGACGATGAAGAAGAAGTGCTGCTGCAGAGTTAGTGCATCAGAGAAAACGAAGAAGAAGAGCTGCTGTACTGTAGCGTAAAATTTTCGGCATGTCTAGAACAATTCTTACAAGTACAGCACGACATAGCTGGGCGCTGCGGAGAGACGCCGAACGGCACCGCTGGTGTGCCTACACTCATAGAAAATAATGTATTCGAATTTTAAAGACGTGGCGCGACGCGTCGCTGCACTTCTCGTCCGGACCGCCTGAAACGCTGTTTTTTTTCACCTCCGTGCCCAAACGTCTTTGTTCGGGCTTCCGAAAGCGGATGATGTCAGGAAACAGTGGTTGCAATTTATTTTTTAACTCTGTTCCTGAGCATTATAACCCCAATTTGCTATTGTGTGCTGCGCATTTTACTGAGGACAGCTTCCACAACACGAGGGAGTACAGTGCCGGATTCGCCAAAAAGCTTTTGTTGAAAGACGGAGCAAGGGGCGTGGCAGTACTGAAACACCATCCAAGCTATTCGCCAATCACAATGCACTGGGACAACTAACCAATCACAACACATTTCTTTTTTCGGAAGGCGGGCCTTCATCAAACACGGAACTAATTGAGCTGTTTGTGCCAGACTGGGGAGAAAGGTATTTTAATAATGTAAAAATTATGTGAAAAATAATGTGTTTTTCGAACCACCAAGCGTGAGAGCATGTTCTAGTACACCCCAAAACAAAATCAAGACTTTGTAAAAGAGCATAATAGGACCCCTTTAAATGATCTTACATGTTTGCTGCGTGTTCTGAACAAACGGCTGTTGTGTGCTGTAATGGCTGACTCTCAGTGTCAAAATGTTGTCTTTTGTAGCTTTCTGAAAAGATTAGAAGTTGACATTTTCAACGATTGCTTGCCTCTCAAGCTGAAATCTGTGCTCTAATAAAGGCAGTTATTGACAATTATCTGAGAATTACCAAAGGTGTTTCAAAAAGTTGCAAAGTGGGCATCAAAGGGTCATGACTCCTGAAAAACAATGGTCAGTCGAACACACACACACACACACACACACACACAAAGAAACTTAAATGGAGCCAATGTGATTTCTCAACAGACGCTACTTTTAAACTGTAGCTAGCTAAGCTACAGATCATGTAAGCCAGTTCAACTATAGCTATTCTTGTCTGCTATACAAGCCAACAAAAAGTAGTATTAAACTACTTAAGAGGACAAAGTAAAGTGTAATTTCAGTACTTGGTTTTATAGCATGACAACAATGGGGTTTTTGAAAGAATGGGATGACATTAAACGTGAACTGATCAATTTACACTAATGCAACTACAAACAAAAATACACTGATTCAGAAAAAATAATGATGAATAAAATATTTCACTCTAAAAAAGATTAATGTGCCCTTCAAGACGAAAATATTGGAAACTACTGAACTTCTGAGCACATGAATGTCCAAGCAAAGTTACATTTACAAGTGGGAATCTCAGAATTGATACATGAGTTGTTGAGTTGTGATGTTTGAAAGAGTTGCGATTTGAAACATTGTGGAAAAACTGATCTATAATACAGACAGTATAATATCTATATCACTATAACTATATCACTGATATAATACGTATATCAGTGAGGCAAGTCTGTAGTGAATAAAGTTAATCACTATATACACAATATATAAATATAATGTAGAAACACTGTATGATGAAAAGGTGATAGAAATTAATTTTCATCATTTTTAAACAAAAAAAACATCTCGGTTACGTATGGTAACCCTCGTTCCCTGAAGGATGACCGACGAAATTGGGATCTCGCCTGGAGACCTGCTCCAGGAGCACTCCTGCCCGGAGGAACGCAAGGTCTGACCATGGGGTGAAGGTTTGGCGGCAGGCCGGTGTAACTTGGACCCGGAAGGTGCCGCGTTGCCACGCCCACCTCGGGACTCGGCCATGGAGCCAGTTCTGCAGCGGTCTCATATGGAGCAACCCCAGCGGCGTGACTGCCGCCGTAGCTGCCATATGCCCCAGGAGCCTCTGAAACTGTTTCAGTGGGACCGCCATCCTGCTCTTACCGAGTCCCCTCCATACCGGGAAAAGAGATCCTCTGTATCGGGGAGAGTTTGCTCTTTTCCCAGTTGACCCGAAGGCCCAACAGGCTGAGGTGTGAGAGATCCCTGTGTTCGCACAACTGATCCTGAGACTGCTTCGTCGAGGTAGTTGAGACTGCGAATGCTCTGTTCTCTCAAGGGAACAAGGGGTACCTCCGCAACTTACGTGAAGACACGGGGCAACAGGGACAGCCCGGAGGGCAGGACCTCGTACTGATATGCTCGTCCTTCGGACGTGAACCACAGCAATGGTCTGTGGTGCGGAAGGGTCGACACATGAAGTACACGTCCTTCAGGTTGACCGCTGTAGCGAATTTAGCTCACAACAGGAAACATGAATAATTAACCATAACTAGTTATAAATAACTATTCATATATTAGATCCACTGTAGATATTTAACTGACCACTCAGGGTCAACCGTCTTGTCAATTCTAAGAACGTTATTTCCTGGTTAAAGGAAATAACTTTTTTACTGTACAATTCTATAAGTTTGTAATGTAAATCTGCATGATTATTGACTCCGTTTATGAGTAAACAATGAACACGTCAAGTTTGATACAAGTAAGGTTTTATTAACTACCTAAACACTTAAACTAGTCTAACATACTACATAAAACATTAAGCCGGTCTAACATACACACACACTTGCACACACACACATACAGTTGGTATAGGACAGGGTTAAAGTTTAGCACTAAAGAAAGCGACATAAGGAATGACATTTATGGAACCTTTTGCATATTCAGCAGATCTACACCTGATGGAAACGTCAGATTCTTAGTTCAAACAAACCTTGTAAAAAAGGTGTAACTGATACTTAATATATAAATTAATAAGACCAAGTTTGATACTGCGTATGTCGAAAAAAGATCCTGATGCCATCTTAGGCAACAAGTCTTGATGAAGTTGGTTGATGGAAAGAGCTAGTTGAGTCAGAACCACGATGAAATGCAAAGGGACTAGGCGGAGCTGGCACTGATGCTTTGGTATCCTGAAGCGTTTTTTTTTCACATCTTCATCTGCATCTGACTGAACCACTGACTGGGCGGGTCACATGGAGTGTGGTATTTTAAAGCCTGCAGAGATTCACGCCTCTCAAGATGGGTTGGTCCAATGAGGAAGGCTGAAATCCCAAGCGGGAGGTTGGAAAGACTGGGGATTTTTATGACTCTTTGTCCGTAAGCCTGGTATTTTGCATATGTAAATCGCTGGAGTGTTGAGGCACGAATTAATACAGATTATTAGAACATCAATATGTTGAATAGGTATCAGCATATAATATACACAATTGTTTCGATCATAAGAAGGCGAATTAATAGATACTAAACAAGCTATATGTAATGTTATATGAATGAGTGGTTTATCGTAAACATGAATAAAAATAGTCTATAATACAAAAGATTAAATACAACACAGCAATAATAAACACAATGGCCTGAAGAAAATGTGTGATCATTCAAAGAAAAGGTTTTCCTATGAATTAATTAGACAACAGTCCATTTCTCTGGGCATTGTGTGTCTTTCTTATGAGGAAAATGCAGGGCGTTTATCCCCTGCATTCCTTTTAGGCCATAAAACCAGTGGTATCATGATTAGTTGTCATGGTGACCAAGGTTGGGGGATGGTGTTCAGCCGAAAACCTAACATCCAGTATATTGAGTGAGGTGACTGTGACGATTTGTTAATCTAATGCATAATTGATTTGTTAAATCAAATAAAAATTAGGGTGTCAGATTGGTCGAGACGCTACACCGCTGCAAACCAATCTCGGGGACGAACGCACCAGAAGATGCGTTTCTGCGTCAACATCTAGAACGGTAACCGGTGAAGGGCCCGGTCCAAGACACGCAGGTCCAAGATTGGTCGGAACCCACGCCTTTCTTGTGGTCCAATGAAGTAGAGCTGTAAAACCCATATCAATCGGGGGAGGGGTCGGCTCTATGCGATCCTTCGCCAGTGGACTGCGAAATGCAAGGAGCATGAAACAACGGCCGCATTCACTGTTGTGAAGCTGATGCCACTGAACTTGGGGGGGGGGGACGCCGGGCGACTGAATCGAATAGCCGAGCCTGACGGTTCGAAGGAGCCATCGAGACGGGCTGGGTAGCTCAAGCCAGGCTCCCAGACACCGCGCTAGTGGCATAAACGGAACTACAGGCGTACCCGCAGTGGGGCCAAGCGCGGAAAAAAGGAAAAACGCAGGGACCCGGTCCGGGCGTCTCGTAGACGGTCCGAGGCGGGGTCTGGTGTGTGTAACACTGAACTGCGTTCGAGCAGAGGGTGGTGCGTGGGTAGTCCGTTGGTTCGTTCTCCCGATCCGCCCACTGCTGCTCACGGGCGAGAGAGGAGGGTGAGTGTGATAAGCACTAGATCGTCAACAACCCCCGTCCCCTCTGGGGACCCAAAAAAAATAGAGGAATTGCTCTTTGTCAAGAATTAGGGAAAGGTTGAAAAAGATTCTCAACCCGGGGACTCACTCGGGGGAGGGTAGGGGTTGTGCATTCAATATCCTGAAGATGAGAAGGCCCTACCATTCCCGTCTAAGGGCTCTTGCTCTCTCGCTTGCCACCAGTTTTGGCGGGGGCCTGGATGGGCAGGGCGGCTGCCCTGCGACCGGCTCAACGGCACAGCTTTTTTTTTTTTGGGCTGGATAGGCCCGCCCACAAAAGGGGGCCTGCTCTTGTTTTGGCGGTGGCAGGGGGGCCGCCCTCGGCTACGGCAGCAGCTGCACGCCGGGGCAGCATGTACCTGATGGCCTCAGTCTGCTTTGGTCAGGGGAGAACCGCTGGGCAAGTTCTCCACTGTGTCGCCGAAAAGGCTGGTCTGGGACACGGGGGTGTTCAAGAATCGTGTTTTGTCCGTCTCGCGCATGTCAGCCAGTAACAGCCAGAATTGGCGCTCCTGGACCATCATAGTGGACATCGCATGACCCAGAGGCCGCGCCGTAACCTTCGTCGCTCGTGGCACAAGGTCCGCCGCGGTGCGGAGTTCTCTACGAACTTCCGGGTCGTGACCACCCTCAAGCAAGTCCCTTAGTGCCTTGGCCTGGTGCACTTGCAAACACGCCGTAGCGTGTAAGGTGGAGGCAGCTTCTCCACAGGTCGTGTAGGCATCGCTGGCCAGTCGAGTACCTACAGACCCGGGAGGGGAGGCACAGTTCTCCCCGCCAGTTGGAGGCGGTATTAGGACACAACTACATCGCAACCGACCACTCCACCAGGGGGACCCTTGTAACCCCCTAGCTGCCCCACCATCGAGGGTGGTGAGGAGGAGGATCCAGCAAATCAGTTTCCGGCAGTAAAAAGGTTCCCGTCCACGACCTGTTGAGCTCCTCACGCACCTCCGGGAAGAAAGGCACCGAGACAGGGCGCTAGCCACCCCGAGAAACCAATCGACCAACCTCGAGGGCTCGGGACACGGTGAAAGTCTTCACTCGAGCCCTACCCCTACGGCGGCCCGGGAAAGAGATTCAGGCATTGCTACGGTCCCGGAGGAGAGCAGCGCAGCCGAATCTTCCTCTCCAGAACGCTCTGGCTCACCCTCCGATGCGGCAATCGACATCCGATCATCGGGGGGAGCTTCGGAAGAAAGAAAGCCTCCCTTTTTGAGAGAGCCGCGGTTCGAATAAGGGCGGCGGGCTTGGGCATCCCCGGAGGGGATTTCCTCACCGTGACCATAAGACCAGTCCGCCCACCGCCAGAAAAAGGACGCCCACGGCTGCCACCAGAGGGAACCCCAGATCTAGGCAGTGGCACGGGCACTCCCTTCAGGGATCAGGTGGTGAACCTCCAAGCACTGCCCTCGGAGGAGGCAGACCCAGCCCTGGCTTTGCTTTTTAGGGGAAAAAGCTCTTTTAGCGTGCTGAGGCGCACAGGGGAGATGATCATCTGCAACACAAACAGGGGGTAGTTCAGTCTGATGTGTGCAACCCACTTGACACGGGAAACCACCACCGCTGAAGTGCCGTCCGCCAACACGAAGAGCTCTCCAAGAGCGCGCTGAACTCGTTCAGTCTTCTTCTCTCAGTAGAGTAGTCAGGAGCAGAACGATGTGATCGCTCGGCTCCGAAGCGAAAAGCTGAATATACACTGCATCTGCTGCCTACTTATACTAACGCTGTTATCAGCGGCAGCTGGATGCAATAATCGCATGCCACTGTGCATTGCTCGTTTTAGTTTACACTCGAAGTAGATTGGTCCTTCTAAGCGAGATCCCAATTTCGTCGGTCATCCGACGTGACGTCGAGAGTGACCGACTGAAAGGGAACTATATTATGTAGAAATACTGTATGATGAAAAGGTGATAGAAACTAATAATTTTCATCATTTAAAAAATAAAAAGCTATATTATGTAGAAATACTGTATGATAAAAAGGTGATAGAAATTATTAATATACTTTAAAAAAGATATATTAATGTAGAAATACTGTATGATGGAAAGGTTTAATTAAGATTTAGTTATTTGGGTTTAATATATATAATTAAATTATTTTACTTCTTTTATGCTACTTCCATGTAATGTTCTGACTTGAATGTGTGGCGTCGTAAAAACAAACACCCAACTTGGGGTGCGTTTCCCAAAAGCATTGCTACTAACAATGGTATTTAGTTCTATTGAACTCTATTGGTGATGACGGAACTTGCGACCATATAATTGCTTTTGGGAAACGCACCCTTGGAAGTTTGAGCTTCCCACATGCACTTGAAGCCAGCATGAAATTCCACATGGGGACCTCAATTTAGTAACGTTTTTAGAATCATTTCATTTACAAGAAATGTCTAAATGGTTCAAATGAATCATGGTTTCTAATGGTACTTATAACAGAGAGAGCCATTTAGGACCAAGCAATCCACTAGAATGAATCAAACTTTTTGCTATATGAGAGAAAACAAGCTTTAGGTGAAAACACTACATAGGACAAGCTGTTTGCACAATGAATGGCTAGCTGGATGGATTTTTACTCCTGGTGTAAATGAGCTTTAAGCCATAGGGTCTATGTGTCAGCACAGCCACTTTGGTCACCGGTTTAACCCTCTGTCTGCTTTGCCGCTTATGTTCTAAACGTATTATCCCACAATGCTTTAAGAGTGAAGGGTGAGGGTTTTAGCATAGTGTTTGTGATATAGAACAATATAGCGGTCAGGTGTAGGGGAAAGGCTAACCACAGGTCAGTGTGGTATTAGTGGTGGGTTTAACATGCTTTTTCTCTCTCTGTCTACCTCAACGGCTCCAGTCAGCCTGCTCTTCGACTGGGTATCTAATGGTGGCCTTGAGCGATTGTATTGATTTTTTCCTCAGGGTTTCCTGTTTGTAAAGCCCCCCCTTTTTCCACTTTTCCCAATTGTCGTTATGTACCGTCCATCAAATGCAGCATTCCCTGCGTATCGCACTTTACCAGGGACACAGACCCAACTATCTGAAAATGGCTGTGTGAGGGACACATTATAAACCCTATTAGCTTGAATATTAATTTAGTTGATGTAACGTTTGTCCAGTGCTAACTGATTTGAAGGGGAGGCGGTAGGATAAGCTTTTACCAACTGTGTAGTCATTCAGCTCACCTCTAAGGTTAAAGAGGCTTCTGTTGAGATTTGAAATCATTGTGGCTGGTTACATTTTCTTTTGTATGAAAGCCAAGCTAAATAAAATTTCTAAAATACAATGATTATTACCCAAAAAGTGATGCAGTGCTATTTTTTTCCCACTATAAATGATCCAGTTAAAAAAAACACTCTGACTTTCAAATAGCAAAATGAAGTATGGTGCATAAATTTATAAAAGAAAAAATATATTCAACATCTCTATTTTGTGAGGCACAACTACAGTACCTACCAAATACATACATGGATGGGCATGAAACGTTCAAAGAAAGAACAATGTGACCAATCATAATGAAGTAATTTAGAACAGTGTAATAACTTATTTCTGTCAGGACCACTATTGACCACTATTGATTGACAATTAGCATACAGTTTGGATTGACGGTATGGCTCTGTTCTGGGCATAACTCCCTGTGCATCCATGCAGCCTAGCATGGATGAGGGCAGGGAGAGCAGCGATAACCCCCCAGGGTAAACAGAACAGAACCAACATAAATGTATTGCAGATATCGTTAAAGTTCAATAATGTTATGTACACGTTTTAGAATTAGTCTGATTCAAAGGAGAATCAGAAGGCTGAATCCTGACTGACAGAGGAGGAGCTGGGGATGGAGGAGGGTAATTAGCTATTGAGCAATGCGAAAACTGCTAATAATACTGAGGGACCTTATATATGAATGCTTAGATAGGTGTCGTACTCCCATAGGTTGATGGGGATCAGCTGAGAGTCAGCTGATGCTTGACTAACGTGACCTGCCAGAACTAACGCTACGCTAGATATAATTGCTTCCTTATCATAAATCACTTCAGAAATATGCCTTTCTTCTAAGATGTGGTTGGATAAAAGTGTCTGCTAAATGAATACATTTAAATGTGATGTAAATGTATTTATTAGAATTTTATGCCCTTTCTAATATTAAGGTCAGTTTCCAATAGCTTTACACTGCAGTAAATTAAGTGTCTACCTTGATGCAGCTGATCTCGCATGCAGAATGCTGCAAGATGAAAAACCTCTCACTGAGATCAGCATGAACAGAACGAGTTCATATATTATACAGGCACAGAATATGTTAATAATACAAGCAAAACGAGGCATTATTTAAATCAGAATAATGTAATTTTGTGTAAGGGCATACAAATTTCCCCATGATGTTTTTCACCCAGATTTGCCTTGTTGACCACAGAAAGCTGCTTGGTTTGAAAGTGAACAGTGCTTCATGCATCCCTACAGCACTGAAATTGGGCAACATATCTCTTTTGCTGGCAAAAATTTCATGAATGTGGCTGCGAATTAAGTACAAATAATAACAGTAGTGATCTTAGCAAGACTAATAATCATAATAAAAAAAGACCAACCCTCTTCATCAACATGGACATAACCACATCGTCATTTGTATTACTGTTTTTCTTGTATATTTCCCATTTTCTTTCGCATTTTATTAACTGACACCTTTGTAAAGATTTCTGTCCAAAGTACAAGCTCCTCTTTACGGTTGTAGCATTCCATTATTGTCTGCAGGTGTGGTTGCTTGTTTTGATTTTCCCATGACATCAGTCTGTTCTCAAGAGAAAAACCTAGTCTTCTCATCGTAGAAACCCTGCTGTAAACATTGTTGATGAGGTTTACATTTAGCCACTTAAATGCAAATCATCCCACTTCTTTGTTCCTGTGAATCGAATGGAAACTTGAGAAAGAACTGAAGAAAACAAGGAAATACCTGTGAGAGCAGATCAAAGATGTGAACATGTCAGATGGCATCTACAGCACAGCTTTCTGAATAGAGGAGGCATCAAACTGGAAAGGGATTACATCAATTTTCGCAACAGATGTTTTCTTTAGTAGACGATGTGTGCGTGTTTGAGCTTGCATCAGTGAGGGTCAGACTATTGCTTTAACCACATAATGTCCCAGTTCCTAATAGATTCAAAGGCCCACTGGCAAGTAACTCTACTTCATTAACTCGTCAAATCCAATTGTTTAGTGCTTAGCAAGTGTTAATTTTAGACCCTTTTACTTCACTGGTCCTGACCCATTACAGCTCCTTATAAGATTTCAAACAGAGTTGACATTACAATTTATTTTTAGCCACCTTTTTATATGCAGGTGTTTGTCTGCACAATTAGCTGTACCAGCTGTGCTCACTGAACTGAACTCAAGTGAACCGGATGATTCCTCTAAGCATAACAATCATCCGCAAGATCGAAGGACATAAACACTGGTAAGCGCTCAGACATATTTCACTCTTGAGTACACATATGCATATCCATCTCCAACACTTCCCTCAGGTGGAAAATGACAACTGGTCTTCCAGTCATTGTCCGCCATGTGCTTTGCATCCACTTCACTGTCAGTCCTGAAATGTCACTTGGGCCACTGCTGGGGTCTCACAGCTAGTCACACACCTGATGCCCTTTAGTTGCATTTAAAGGTCAAAGCACCATCCTGAGAGATGTACTGTACACAAGTGTATTGAATTAAACTGGAAATAGTACAATGAGGGTCCAAAATTAACTCACCAAAGCAAAATGCAAGCAAATTTGAGTGGCTTTGGAAATAATTTTATTAGTTAACTTTGAACTAACTTTTACCTTGGTGGAATATGAATCATCATAATTTTACACAGAACTTTTAAAGTCTGAACAGATTTTAAAACAATATAGGCAACACACACTTGATGACTTTGTAAGTGGTTAAGTGAATCATACACTAAACAACTAGGATCACACACTACCAGACTTTTAATCTTTCGGACTAACTTAAAAGTTTGTTGTCTTGACTACAATTAGGAAAAGAAAAATCAACATCTTACTATCCAAGGATAAACCTCAATGAGGTTGTTTGCTACTCTGTATTTGGCATTCATCTCAGCCTGGCTTATCACACACAAACATGCAGCTATCCACTTTACGCAGACAGCTTTCAAGTCAGCAAACAACTTTAATGAAAGAAACATGCCATCAGAATCCCTTTTCACTCACAGGCCTTAGATTAATCTTTCCTTTGTTCCTCAACTCTGACATACTGCTTTCACAAATTTTCCGACATCTTATCATGACCAGCAGTCTCCTTGTTCTTGGATGTGTTTTAAGTGCTAATCCAATTTGTAAAAGCTTACGTGCCATCACAATTTCCAAGCCATTCAACTGCAAAGAAAGTAGGATGGAAAAATTACTCATAGACTGATAGGAACAAAAAAAGAAGAAAGAAAATCAAAAGAGCAGCACTTAAAGCTATCACACTAGCAGAGCATGTTGGTGATGCTGGAAAAGCAGTAAGTTTATGTCAGCATTTGTTGCCCACCATTAACCCAGGCAGTAACAAATACAAGGAGGTTTATTGAAATTCTGAGGCTGGACATTTATTGAAACTGGTGTTGCTGTGTTTTCATGCGTGAGGACATATATTGAACTCTAACAGCAATATAAATTAATTTGACAGTCCGTATATGAATAAGGGGAAGTGCGTGCGGCCGTGTGCTTGAGTGTGAGTGGTAGATGAGGGTCAGTGGTGTTTACAGGCCTCCTAACAACAGTAAGTGAGGTACATAAGAACAGCCGTGTTTAAGGAGCAACATATTCCGTATATGAGCTGCATCCCTCTACTGCTCTCGGTGTGTGTGTGTGTGTTGGGTGTGTGTGTGTGTGTGTGTGTGTGTGTGTTTTTGTGTTAAATGCACAATTGAAATGATCATATTGTAACTTTTCAACATTATCAAAAAACCTTTGAAAACGTGAATGATTATAAAAGTGAATAAAAACATCACAATAATCCATACAATCCACACTCCAGTCACACACACACACACACACACACACACACACACACACACACACACACACGACAAACTCTGTTGTCCTCACATCAAAATCCACTGACATCTTTGTTAAGAACTGTTCTGAACTGTTTTCGCTTGATTTGCACATACAGTATTTCTGATACAGATCAGATGACTTTTTCACTCGAGAAAGCAATATTATGGATAGATGACTCAAATTTTAGTCTGAAGCAATGGCTTGAAGTTAAAAACATCTTGATGGATTTGTTTCTTACAAACACGCAACTTTTCACTACAAGATGTTAACTGGTGGATTAGTAGAGTCGTGTGTACTACTGTGATGTTTTTATCAGCTGTTTGACCTCTCATTCTGACGGCACCCATTCACTGCAGAGGATCCACGGGTGGGCAAGTGATGTAATGATTACATTTCATCAAATCTGTTCAGATGAAGAAACAAAATAATCTACATTTTGGATGGTCTGAGGGTGAGTAAAGTTTTCATTTTGGTTAAACTATTCTGAATCTAATTCACATGCAAGTACCACCACATACTTTTCCAAGTATATAGTCTTACAAAGATTATGATGGTATTTTTGGTATTTAGCACAAGTTGTTTTTTTTTTTGGACCCTTGGTACAACTTTATACAATGCGATAGTTCTAAACATTTTGCAGATTTGTTCTAACAAGGTTGTGGAAGGCAAGGGAAAACAATGCTAAATTGAAATAATAAAGTGTTATATATAAAGAGAGCAAGAGAGAACACAAACACACACAAAGCATGCCTATTCACCCATAGCATTGTGTATGTTCCACAGGAAACCGTGCATGCCCTTATGACAGCAGAGAGTCATAAAACGTATTTCTTTAGGAAAGCTTCAAAACAAAGAAAAAGACTGGCAGCATGACAGGTGTATATGTACACACACAGCTTGTGATGTGAGTTTACCCTGTACACCCAATAGCCATGCAGGTCGGAAGTAAACAGAGCCAGTTCAAGAACTCTTGATAAAATGATATTAATTCATCCATCCATTCTGCAAATCATGCCCTGTAGGGTCGACGGGATGCTGGAGAGCCTATCCCAAAGCCTCAGGCAGTGTTTTTTTGATAAGAAAATGATACATTTAGTCCCTTTTCACTTAGCATGCATATTGCCATTTGTAACACCGAACCTAACGATACAAAACAAAAAGCAAAAACCTAGTCACAACATGATTGGACCGTTTCTATGACATATATTTGGTGAACTTACTGAACATTCAAAACTGCTGTGTGCTGGGCTAAATGCACTTGTTGTATGTGAACATATGGTGGTATTTTTACAAGTAGATAACTCAAAAAGAGCTTATACAATGTTTGGAGTCAGACCACTGCCAAGAATTCCTCCATTGCACACTGTACGGAAACGGCGGTTCTGATGCCTCTACCAAACTGTAATGTGCAACATACTGTAGCTCCCATGAAGAGAAGAACCAGGTATGATTGAGCATTTTGTCTTTTTTTTTATTGTTGCATCTTGTGTCATCACATCCTGTTTTTGGTTTGTTCAGATGTGTTTGGTCGTGTTTCATTCACATATCAGTCGAACCACACCAGACATCATTCGGAAGCACTTGTTTGGTGCGCACCAAGGTTTAGATGGCAGCGTACAGACACAAAGAATATTGTTTTAAATATTCAAGCTAAAAAAAAAGATAAACATTCTAGCATTCTAGGTGAACTCAGTCTGTAGGAGAACAATTTCAGGCAGACAGGTCAAAAGAATACAGTCTTTAAAGCAAAGCAAAATGAGACAAAATAGACAAAAAAGGACCAACACATTGATAAAACAGTATGTATGTATATTAAGCGTGTTGTATTGAATCCATAGCTGTACCCATATCAGCAAAACCATAAACTAATACAGTTTATACACAGGCCTACAAAGGTATTTGCATACTCAAATATACACACAAACAGAAAAACAGACATTCACACTTATTCCTTCTTTTCAACCGACATTACACAATCTTAAAAACATCATACTGACGTCACAGTCAATTGCATTGCAAAAGCTTTTGTCCACAAAGACCACGACTGATCCAAGCAATCATCATTTGCGCGTGTGATCTGACCGCTGTCCTGGATAAAATGCCAGGCTGAAGATTCAATGTCATTGTGGTTCTGCTTGAAATAAACAAAAACTCGTGAAACAAACATCAAGAAATTCTCTTTTGATCCACAGAATCTGAACATGTCCTGCATGTGTCCTCTTCCCACACACACACACACACACACACACAAACAAACACACAATTTTCACTGTATGTGTTCACACACCACAACTAAAATGGAAAAACAACAAAGAATGATAACATGGAAGAAAAACATTCCCCTATTTGATCTTGTTTTTTCCCCCTCCATATCTGAACAAGTTTGCTTTGATAGCTTCTCCTATATTTTTTAAACCCTAATGCATATAAGACAATAGCAGAGGACAATTGTACCCATGATCCTCAGGGCCGGAGCTTCAGAGCATATTTCTGTGAATCTGATATTGTCGCTGTTAAGGGAATTAATGTTTTCATATCTGATGTAATTTTGCATCAGTGTTTTCCTCATGTTACTCTGCATTATGCTGTTGTGCCTCTATGAAGCTCCTCTAGAGGCCTAAGAAATTAAATAGAAAAAATGCAATGTATTCAATTCCAGTATTATCCACAAAAAACAAAAAAAAGTTAAACACATCAAAATTATCTTATATTTTAGTTTTTCACCACCACCCTAGATTTCTGTATACTGGGATGTAAGGAATATCTAATTTCATACATCTCATCCAAAGTGTTGCTAATTCCAAAATGTCATTTTAGACTATTTTCATGGGGGGGGAAAACACTTACAACACCCTTAGAAGGTCATCGACCAATCGGAATTAAGCATTCAACAAAAAAATATATGTGCAAAACGGCAAGCATCTTCAAAGAATCTTCAAAGTCTCCACAGAAAACCATGACCATAGCAACCTGGGATTATAAGAAATGGATTTTAGATATTTTATTTTGAATTAGAAATTTTAGATTAATTATTACATTCTTAAATGATTATATTACCATAGGTCTAGTCTTACCGGACTGTATGTGCACAATGAATAGCATTCGAATAGCATTTTATCATGGAAAACGTCAACTTAAAGTACATAAAATAAAATAGGCCTTCAAGAAAACATTTTTATCCATCCCACAGTCTGGTAAGTCCATTAACTGATCATCTTTTTCCGTAATATTTGTATATTATTATTATTGGTTATATTTTTATATTCATTGTTATGTATTTGATTTATTTTCCCTTCATTTCAGTCTCTTTTCCCACGTTCTGAATAGTTCAATAATAGCCTACTGTAAATGCCCGACATTAAGTTTTGATTATGCTATATGACTTAAGGGAATTTTTAAAAACCTGAAGTGCAGTTTAAATGTAGAAATTAACATATATTTAATTTTATTTCACCTAATTAATATCCTATAAGTATAAATACTATAGTTATAAATGAATCATTCGTGTAGTTTCATTTGTAAATGAAAACACAAACGCTCATTTATCATCACACATGGGCGTAAATACAATCATAAAGTCAAAACTTTATTGCCAAAATTGTCAGACGTTTACAGTATTTGCTAAATACATGGTAGCATAATACTAATACTAGCATAATTATACAAAACGTTAATTAGGTAAAGCAATATGCAAATTTAAAGGGGAAATAAGCAACAATAAATATAGCACTAACCAGTTAATATAATAATAGTATTATATTAGTTATATTATAATAATAGACAAATATTAAGTAAAAAGACATGATCAACAAACTGTGGGATGGATAAAATGTTTTTTTATTAATTTCTTATAATCCCAGCTTGCTATGGTCACACAGGTTTGCTTACGCATTAAACTCGTGACCATGAGAAACATATGTTGTTCCCTCAACATAAGAAGTCATGGCCACGAGAAACGGATGTTGTTCCCTCCCATAAGGCTCTCGGGGAATTACTAGGATGTTGTTACCTCAACACCATGATCACGTCGCCACAACATATTATCACGTTCCCACCGAAGGAAACAAACTAGTGAACCAAACATGTCCCCTCCCGGTCACCACAGAATTGGAATGACACGAGTTTGTTTAAATAAATGACAAAATTTCCAGGTAAACCATCTGTGTAAAGGCTGGAATACCTTTTAAAATCAATTATCGACAGATTTAAATTAAAGAATTAAAGATCGACAGATTTTTAAAACACTACACATCATACACTTACCGACCTTGTAAATAGTGACAGAGGAAAACTGGTCATCAAACACTACACGGCTGAGGATGAAATCGGAGTCTGTGACCATCATACACTACGCGATTTTCTATGGAATCTGCCAACTCAAATCTGCAGACTGGCTTTGACTTTCGGCAACTGACGTCAACTTCTCCAAACTGCAAATCGGTGGAAAATCGGGGGAAAAAGTCATGTAGTGTATTCCAGGCTTAAGATTTTATTCATAACAGGCAATGTCTTTTTCTGGATGAACACTTAAAGAAAAAAACAAAACAAAACACAGAAAGAAGAGAGAGCAACACACAAAACCACAGCTCTGTCATTTGAAAGTGTATTCAAAATCCTCCCAGACGTTTCCCTTCCCCCACCTCACATAACTACTGAAATTGACGTGCCATTCAAACTCAGCGGGCATGGCAGGAAAAGGCTAGTGCCTCCCAAAACAAGAGTCTACTGAAGAAACGCCTGTGATTACATTAGGAGTAAATGAATCCACTGTGCCTTTTACAGAGCACTGATTTAATTTGAAACTCTGAACACTGAGGACAACACTTCCTGTAACTCAATCGTCTGATGAACGCATCGTAATAAATCTGACTTTATAGCTGGTGGGTGAAGATGCTTTGCATCAGCAGTCCATCCTTTTCCACATTAAGAGGTCAAGCATCATAAAGGCATTTAGATGCCATTTTAGATACACCTAATCTAATACTAAAAAAAATGCTTAAGGCCCAGGCTCACACAGGACACGTTTAAAACGTTGCTTACTTGAGCAACAAAATGCTATCCACGTGTCTTAACGTTCTCTAAAAATAGTTGTGATTGTTCATTTCCTTTTACGTGACGCATTCAGCGTTTAGGCTTTGACTGATGATACGAAGACGCTGTTTAACAGTTTCTGTCAATTGAAGGGATACCTGCTCACCCATTTTGGAAGCAAAATCAGCCACTTCCACATCACGTGTGCAGATCAGAAGACTTTTTATTTGGGGATGTGGTGAATTGGCGCACAAAACATTTGTAACACCGGCCAGTCTGCGGCTTTACGCGCGTTCGTTTAACCTGCGGCCAATCACGTGAGCTCCGCATGTTTTCAATGGACTACTGAAATCCTATGTGAGGCAGCTTTTCTCCTCAGAACTTATTTTATATTATTCAAGTAATCAAGGAAGGAGAAGAAGAAGCCGTAAAATGTAGCGAAGTTACTGATCTGTTCAGGGCTTCAAGTGCAGGTCAGTTTCATCTAGCCTACTGTAGTTTTGTCTTTGTTAACTTAGTTGTGTATTAAACTGCTAGGCTATCAGTTGCACCGTATTATCATCATAGGTAATAGTATCAGAATATGTATGCTAACGGACACCAGTATTATCTACTGTAAAGTTACATTAACAAATTTAGCTGACAGATATTCACATGGATTTATAATCTAGGTAATGAGGGAGCTAGAGCAGACAGCAACACAAAAATATGAGTCATCATCATAGCCTAATAATGCAACAGTGTATTCAGTATTAGGATTTTTCAGTGTACTAATTTTGACATTTAGGCATTTTTAAATTTGTTTTAATATATTTGTATGGAATATGGGTTTGATAAGTCATTTTAAGAAAAATAACTACATTCTGTGCAAACAAATTACAATGAGGTGGTTGTTTTGGCAACAAGGTGGACACAGTCCTGTTCATAACAGTAGACCTGCTGGTGAAGAAGTGATAGGTACAAGAAAAAAATACACAGAGACACAAGGGAGAGACAGAGATATCAGAGAAAATGAAGAAAAGGGAATTGAAGGTGCAGTTTAAGAGAGAACCTTCATTTGTTTTGCATGCCCCCAGCCTAAGGATTTAGCCCTTTTTATGTGATTGCCATTCAAATAATAAGGTTGCCTCCGGTTCCAGAATTTGCTGGATGAGTGTGAGATTTCCCAGCCTGAAATTGTGTCCCAGTCCAGCCCTAGTTGTCCGGTCCAAAAGCAACTGCACTGCATCCTTTAAAAACAGTATCTCTGCAAAGCCTCCATGTGACAGAATCATAAAACAATCAATGCAGAAATGTGCCGCTCAATCTGTTAAGATCAAACTGAAAGGACTAGAAATCTTGCTAAAGATAATTTCAGCCACTTTTTCCATGTTGGGATCAAAATGGCCTATTCTCCATATTACCTTATTGTGACTGAGTGGTGCATTTTTCTAAACACTAAATAGGAATCATTGACTTGTAAATATATAAATGTACGGTTCTGAGTTCTGAAAGATAGTATTTTTATAGTACAATGAATAATTAAAAGATCAAGGAAAAGTTGATACCTCGTGACATAACAATTAACAAAACACTAGAGGAAATGTCATGGGTGTTAGCTTACA
The DNA here is from genome assembly GCA_018155175.1 of Sinocyclocheilus anophthalmus. Taxonomy (NCBI): domain Eukaryota; kingdom Metazoa; phylum Chordata; class Actinopteri; order Cypriniformes; family Cyprinidae; genus Sinocyclocheilus; species Sinocyclocheilus anophthalmus. The sequence continues at coordinate 61,485 of JADLZN010002994.1, forward strand.
ACTTTCAGCTTATCACATTAAGAGCTGCATTCAGGAAATACCACAATAAGCAAACCCACAGCATTCTGGAGACACCAGTGTTTCTAATCGCATTCTAAAGTAAAACCCATGACATTCCGAGAAGTATTCAACCCCAGACATGAGGGAGCTCATTCCTGGGCAGGTTAAAAGGGTTTAAATTCATTCTTCTGCAAGCACATACAGGGCTACGCCTTAAGAAAACAATGTATGAATAAATCCCATTGCTTATTCATTTTTCAGTTTGCTTACATTCCCTGCAATGCAGTACGTGAGCACATGACCTGTTTCATCATAGTAGGTTTCGTCATTTTTATCTACCTACAGCATTCCAGTAAAACTTTTATTAATTCATATTTTTGTTTCTCTATCAATATTTCATCCACTCTTTCCTTAGATCAGTGCTTTTCAGTTGTTTTGTTTCAGGACCCAGATTTTACATTGGACATGAGTGTGGCCCAATACAGTACCAAAATAGTATATTGTGCAAAAATGTATTGTACAAAAACATTAAAATTCATATTTCTATGAACTTCATTTTACAATACCAAAGGTTTAACAGCTAAATAACATATTAGCATTAGCATATTTGCATTCATATTAGCATATTTGTCATATTTTACCATATGACAGGTGAATCTCTTCCAAAACACTGTGGACTTTGAATGCATAACCAGTGACAACAACAAAACATACAGTGTAGATAGTATGTTATCTTTATAAGCCTATTTATTTAATAATTAATAACATATAGATGATTAAATGGTTGGTTGCATTTTGCATTTAACATTGATTTAACATTGATTTGCATTTAACCCCTCCCCCCCATGTCTTTGGTCACAGCATTGTGTTAAATCTTTCAGATCAAAGCATGATCAACCCTTGACCCCTCAACTCCTCTCATGCATGCAGTCTTTCTAATGATGCTTCTCTACTTCCTGTGTCCTATATCTTTTTATTGTCCCATGGTGTGTAACAGTGTGAGTCATTAAGCCGTACAGATGAACTGCTCATTAACGGCAGAGGAGCAGACTGTCAAATGACACCGGGCCATATCATTTTCATCCAGAACACCTGCATGCTTCATTTATGCCTCTATTTCTAATGACCTTTGACCTGTAGTCAGAATGGCCTCTGAGTGAAGCTCACTGGCATATGGATAATGACTGGCTGTAAGGATGGGTGATGGGTTATCTGTCTTTATCCAGCTGTTACCTAAGTCAGGACTAAAAGACATTAAGGGCAGCTAACCGCATGTCTAAAGCCGCCCACAATCCTTAAGCCTCAGGGAAAGCTCGTCAGCGGAAGCTTCCTGCCGTGTCCGTGCATGTTATTTACGTCTGCAATCAGTGGGAGTGTGTTTATTTGGCCAATGCATGCTGTCTCCTGGAATGGGTGGATTGTGGGAAAGTTGTCCATTTTAATATAATCTTATCTGTGGTCATACATCCAATATGTGTATGCATTACGTCACTCATAGAGGTTCAGTGACGTTTTGCAATATTAACGTATGTATTTGTATTGGTGTGTTGCCATAAGCATGCATATGGCAAGGTATTCTCAGATGTAAACTATGCTCGCTAGCACACAGTATCCTATCTAATTGAACTAAACCGCTTTCGCATGGGAACTAGCAGACTTGTGAGCTGAAGGGTTGCTTCAAGCTCAGTTCTTGTGTTTGCCGTCACATGAGAAAAGCAAGGGTTATTCTGCTGTGGAAGAGCCAATTCCCCTCACTACGGCTGACAAAAAAATGCTTCTGACTGAGTAAGTGCTTTCGTTCAGTGTCCTTTTCTGCAAATAGTCAATGCTCAATTTACTGCTGCAGTTATCTTGATCTGAAAAAAAGCAGAGGTTGCATTAAATTCCAAAAATGGGTCAATTGGGTCAATAATTCAATTCTGTTCTGTACTTACGAACAGGGAAAACAATTCTGAATGCAAATAATAAAACACAACAAACAGCAAAATATGCATAATAAAATCATACTAACTTTATATTTGTGCATAGTTAAAAACTGTACATGAAACTCTAATACTCTAATGTATTGTCAAAAATGTATCTTTTATTTGGTAGGAATATATTCACCCCCCCCAAAAAAAAAAAATTGTTATAGGGTACATTTACACAACAATGATGTTCTAAAAACATTTGCACATTGACTAGCTATATGTCACTGCAATAGACACATTTTGCAGTATTACGGTTAACGTTTAATCGATTGATTGATCGAAAAATTGACATCCCTAAAAGAGTCACTACACTCCAAATAATGTAATATGCATGTGAATGACATCATCATTTTCACAAATTTGCATTTTTCATAGTTTACATGGAGGCGATAACTGTATCTGTGCAAAAAAATGCACTTTGAACCGTTTTCAAATGTATGTTGTCAGGCCCCAAAAATGCAGTTGTCATATAAATGAATGGCCAAAACGCATACATTTTCCCCCACACATTTTTAGTGTGTTGTGTAAATGACCCCACCGTCTTTAAAAAACAAGCAATGGGCGTGGCCACATTTTTTTAACCAATCAAAAAACTTCAGTCGAGTCAATTGTCAAAAAACACCGTAGCTACGTCCAAAGTTGCTTTCTTGCTAATAAGTACTTACTACGCAACCATTAGAAAGTATGCTCTATGCAATATCAATGTAAGTGAGAAATACTACATTCATCGTCTTGTCAATGTCATGTGACCTACCAGCATCAGTTGTGTCACTTCACTGTCAATCACAACTCCTCTCTGAGACCTAATGGGATAGTGAAGTGTCCATCCTATGTGCACTTCAACATTTCACCAGAAATAATAGGTCTTACAGGGACTTTTCATCTACTGTTTTATGAATACCGTGATCTTGGACATACTACACTTTTCACATACTGTTTTTCACTTACTATGTATTAGGAAATTAGGCTAATTCGGATGCAGCCTCTGTCTGTGAATCTTTCACACCTTTAAGACTGGCAGACTTGTCTACAGGACAGACTTCGGAAAGAGAGTATGTGGTTAATGGTGGCAAAATGGCAGAACAAAGCAAAACAGTTAAAATAACCAATATTTTTCGACAGATTGTATGCCACAAACAGAAAACTTGCACAATTTTGTTCAAAACATTGTAAACTATATCCTTCGGTTTGGCTAATTTTTCCTTCTTAAAAAGCTGAGGATTTCCATGAAGTCTGAATTAAATGGCCACTTGTAGCGAGTGTCATCTGTGGCTGTGTTTGCTGTCGCCATCTGCACTCGTTCCTTTAGCCATGAGCTCCGATTGATTGGAAGAAAATCCCTGGAAATCCAGCTGGAAGAGAGATGCTTTTCCTCCTCACCGTACGAAATGTGTCAACACAAGCAGATGGCGTGAGAAGATGAGACAAAGTCTTCCTCTTACACTTGTAATAGGCGTCCTGTTATCTGGAACATCCTGTGTGCTTTAAACGAACGTGAATGACGAACCTGTCAGGCCCGGATCACATAAAATCAGCTGCTGCTAATAATGTTCACTATAATCTAAACTCAATTTAATTTCAAACTCTCTTTTTATGGGGAGCATGGCAGGTAGAATGCTGTGTCTGAATCTATAATCAATACAGTCGTGTAAATTTCCATATAAATGAAAGGCCTGTGAGATCTACAAAACCCATCCTCCATTATTGGCTCTTTCTGTGGAACAGATAAACTTGCTGATATGAATTATTTATCTGAAACTGCTTATTAAAAATATGAGGGCGTCAATTAGTGTTCAGGCGTTGTGCATTTCTGCGTTAGCTTTTTCAATATGTTATATTGAATGGATCTGCTTATGTGTTCAGATTCGTCTTACTGTCATGTAGCATGTGGTGTTGTTTTGACCATGTGACTTGGGTGGCGTGTGTTGTTCTGTGTGGTCTGATTTACGAGTCTTTGCTTGTCTTTATAGCCCAGTGAGCGATAAATATAGTAGGCTCACTTACACGCAAAGGGCCCGTGGTGACGCCACAAGCGCGGTGGTGCACTTGATACACAAGGGCAGTAAACACACAACTGCGTGCCCACACAACACAGCTCATATCACATGAGGGCTCCACATTATAGGAGCAATATCTACATAACCTCACAATACAACACACAGCGGGTTACATCCTCTGGATCTGGTCTGGTGCGCCCAGGCGGGGAGCATGGAGACGCATAATGTTGTAGCTATCGTGATAGAGTGTGTACCGGTATACGTATCAATAAGGCGCGGTCTACTTGTGCTGATACATGATGGGGTGTGGTGATGGAATGGGGGTGTACAAGCTAGAGGGGAAAGATCACTTAAACCAAGTATCCAAGAAGTATGACAGACATCATGAGAGGAGTCAGATTACCACTCGCCACGGTAGACTGGCCGCATATCAAAAGCGAAGGGGCTGGGACGTTTAGTCGAAAAGTAGTAGCTAATCAATGCAGAATATATTTGAAGTCACATACCATTTCAAGTTTTATTGTAATAGATTGTATGATTTTTAATTTTTTTTGGAAACATTCATACATTTAAGCAATGTCTGCGTCATTGAAGTGATTACATGATGGTGGACAAGTAAAAGAGCAGCCCACTACGAACATGAGCGCATCGTAGAAGGGTCGTCCATACAGTTTGTTTTTTAGCAGGAAACTTATTCTAATTTTATAAGTGCCGTCCATACATCCCTCCCCCACTTCAAGAAACTAGAAAAGATATCTTAAGAAGTACTAGCGAGTTTTAAATGTTTAGTTTTTGCCCCAATGATGACTGTGACACGTGGTGCTTTATATGCGAATACTGGGTGTGTGTATCTAAAACCATGTCAAAACATTTTGAAACCTAAATCTGGATACCCGGAAGACAATAACAATTTTTTTTTTCTTAGCTTTGCCCTCAAACACTTAAGTGTGTGCGAGTGTGATAAGCATATCTTATCTAGTAATTGTATACCAGAACATGATCAACAAACATGGGGTATGAAAAGTGGTACAACGCGTATAAGGAGACAGTGTGAGCTGCATCACCGCTAACAAGATGCTCACTAGCCATTGATACATCTTGTTGTGTGATCATGTCAATACTCTGCGTATCTGGGCAAGGGGTCACAAGGAATCGTAGATGAGCCGATGGGTTTCATTGGTGAAACTATGTAGAAGGATGAAATAGTAATCAGTTGGGTGTTTTTTGTTTTTTTTGTATTTAGACAAATGATCAATCGACTGAGTGAAGACCGAGACCAGAAGACGGTCGAGTCCGAGTCAAGATCAAGACAGGAACTCGAGCTCAACCCCATTCTGGACACGGTTTTGACTCGGGCTCAAATGAACTGGTCTTGACTACAACACTGGGTGATGTTCTCTACATACTGATCTTAGCCAAACCGTTTATGACCATTGGTTTGCCATCAAAACAAGAGGTACATTAAATCCAGGCTGTGTTGGGGTGAGAGGAAGTTCATAACATCATTTTCGGATGGTTCCACAGCACCAGGTAAGACAAAGGACATGATCCAATGATGTCTATATCTCCACAACGTATCAGACTAAGCACAGGAAAACAGATAGACGGGGCGTGTACATAAGAGATCTCATGCGTTAACATACGTTCCCTTTTCAACAACAGAGTAGAAAAATGGGCTCATACTGTACAGTTCTTTTCATTCTCTTTTTGCTTTATAGTATTGATGACAAGTCAATACTAGACATTATAAAATAGCATTTTTTTTTTTTCAATAAATAAATGTTTCAAATAATAGTATCGTAACCCTGTTAAGCAGTAGCGATGTAAAGCAGCTGTGGATCAAACCCATGAAGTGAGTTCCGGTCTCCGTCAGCACCGGCCTGCACAGTGATTTTAATATGCGTCTCTGATCTGCAGGACTGCACAGCAGTGAAAGATGCTTTTAAACCACCGTCCAATGGAATGGGGAAAGGGACTATTCACATTAATTGGGAAGAGAAGAGACAGAAGAAGATATGAGATTCACAAGCCTTAGCAGCCCATTTTAGAGCAGTCCGTAATGATTTATAGAGCCAGAAAGTATCACAAAACTGGGCCTTAAAAACGTCTCTGCAATATGTTAATTTGAATGAATTTTAGATCATGTTTCACACTGAAAATAAATGACCGTTTCAATACAATCATTAAAAACAACTGGTTGTATAAACCATACATAATAAGTCACTGTTTTCTCAGATGTATATACATTCAAATATTGAGACCAAAGACCTTGACATGGATCATTGTGTCAAAGGGGGCTGAATCGGCTCTTTTTTTTGAAGGTGTAACATTTGGGGAACTTGTTTTTCAGGACGCCGCCTTCAGGATAAGCACACAGGCATGAAGTAATGAAGCCTAAATGAAACACAACGGCAAAGTGCAACTTAAACTTACTTGCACAAACACAAATGTTCTGTACAATACATTAAATATATTTATACATTTCGAAGATTGGCCGAAGTCCTGTGGGGGATGAACAACGACTAAAGAGTTCACCATGAATAAACAATCATTATGTACTAAAACGATATTCACACTATAAAACCCACCACCTTAGTCCTTCTGTCATTGCATCCTTGAACATTCAGAAATATGTTTCCATTATAAAAGACAATAAATTGCCAATAAACGCTCGCAATCTGTACATAATCCATCTAGTCAGTCATACCAAAGTCAACCAGAACCAGAAGGTCAAGTTCTGCTTATTCTCAGAAAAGCACCTGCACTTCACGTACATGGCTGTGCTTATGGTGGGTCTCCTGCTGCAAACCTAGTGTTCAAGCTCCAAAAATATTTACCCAAGGTCTTTCAGGTAATAAATTTGCATGTGCAGACTGTATGGATAAACCAAATCCCTCAAGGCCTCTGTTTGGAGGCATTTGCGTACCTTCACAAATTAGGAACGACTAGAGAGATGAATAGTTTGAAACTTCAATGAGACCAAAGGTCACGTGCTGTTTGTACAGGTCGTCTACTAAGGTACGAACATGACACCATACAACCCAGCATTCGTACATAAGCACCTTTGAGGAAAAGTCCAAAAACGGTTACGGGAGTCACATCGGCAGTATTATCCATCACTATTAATGATTGTTCCATCTGAAGGTGTATTTGGAAAATTGTGCTCTTTAACCATTCGATATAAATCAGGCGTCTTCAAGTTTGTCTACAGTACGTCTTGTGAAACCTTTCGGTTTTGTGTTGCGGAAGTGTGCGCACTTTAGCCTAGAGTGAATGATGAATGTAGTCCAGAAGCTGGTGGAAATGTTGTGGACCTGTGATGTTACTGGTGATTTCCCTGAACCCTGACCTCTTCGTAAGGTCACAACCTGTGTGTGATGGTTGCCACCTCTGATGGAGGGTAACCAAAGCACCTGAAAAAGCGTGAGGTGTAGCTGCTTCTCTGAACCTGAAGGAGGACTTTGTTCGCAAAGCTAGTCCTAGGAGGTCAACACAAGTCTTGTAAACTTTAAGGTCTGTCGCATCCATGTGTCTCGAGTTGGGACATAAGTGGCACTTTTTACCCAACCCAGTCAATGACAACCACATGTGGAGCGACCAGCACCAGAGTTTAAAACTAAAATATGGCCCACAATGTAGACTATAGCACACAGTTGAGATACGTTTGCACAGCCCTAAGACAGCGTCGATGAGTTGCAATCAAGGCGATGGGATGAGATCTTCCAAAACAGCATGATGTTTAGGACACTGCGATTGGGATTCATAATAGCCTGACAATGACTTTATATTTTCAAAGTTGGACTTGGTATGTTATTTGGTCCCAGTTGGCCATTAGTTGGAGAGACAGTGTGGAACAATTTTCCAAGGAACCTTTCATTCTTTCAAAATAAGTGAAGAGAGGAACATGAACAAATTGGGATGCCCTACTCTCCTGAGTTCAGAGTCTGGCTCTGTTTAGAGGACGCCACCCCTATGCGAAGGGCAAATCATAAAAAGGGCCATCAGGCCTAAGGAGTGGGGTTTAACTGAGGTTTAACTCAGGAAGACCACAATCTCTAGGGCGATGATTTCTTTCTGTACCTCGTGGTCTCACCGTGTTGAAAACAAAATCAAAGATGGGTGGGTGAGGTGTTTTGTGTGTAAGCAAGCGTTCCTGGCCGCTTCCTGTCGACCATCACAACACTTTCACGCCAGCTCATGGGGGGGACATTCCTCAGATGGGCCCGCTGATTCCCCACTATCACTGGCCCTCTGGAGCCACCTGATAAATGCAGAAAGGTCATTTTTAGTATGGTGCATAATGGAAAGCTTCCTTTCTGCACACTTCAGGTCGAACACTGGTGTTCAGGTTTGTTTTGCTTAGGGGTGGTACATGGTTTTGCTAGCCCAGATCTACCTACTTACCCACCAAATTAACAGAATACAGTGCTCAAATTCCACTTCCAATATAATTTAGATTGCGACAGTAAAATAACATATAGGCAATGCACAAAGCATCAGGAAATGAAATGTGTTCAGCAGTGGTATGAGTGAAGGTACTGGGTCATATAAAAAGTGTCCATGATAAAGAAGATGAACTTTCTTTTTAAAAGAAAGTTTAAAACGCATGTGCCATGTTCTCAAAAATGTAGTCCTTGTATTTATGTTGGTTTAATTGTAATGGTTTTAAAATATTTTCCTTATACCTTGATACAAGTGAATGCACACAACTTAAAATGTTTTAAAATAAATTTTTCAAGGTAAAAAGTATTCTATACAAATATCACAAATTATTCATTCATAATAATCATTAGGATTTTGGGGAGTTGCACCACATGACATTCTGAACCTGAACTAACTTTGTCATGATGAATCCATGATTATTTGCAGTGATCATAAAATTCTGTATAGTAAAACAATAAGCAGTAAAACCAAACACACGCATATTCAGGTATCAGTCATTATATTGACAAACTACATTTTATTTAATTAAATGAATTGTGACCTTTTTTGTACACTTACTGGGTGGAAAAGAAAGGGAAATGAGTGCAAATACCTGGATAAGAAGAACCAGTAACACTTTAGATTAGGGAACACTATTCACTCTTAACTAGTTGCTTATTAGCATGCATATTTACGAGCATATCAGCTGATTATTAGTACTTATAAAGCACATATTAATGTCTTATTCTGCATGACCATATTCTAGATTCCTTAACCCTGCCCTATACCTAAACATAGCTACTACTAACAACTACCTTGCTTACTCTATTAATAAGTAAATTGGGATTTTACTGAGGGAAAACTCTTGGTTAATAGTGAATGTGTTCCCTGAACTGAAGTGTTACCGAAGGGCCTATTGATGTCTAAAACCCTCTCCTAACAGCTGCTGCTGGATGCAACCAGCAACTCTGCTATATACGCATACACAAAACCTACCCATGGGCATCTCTCATCCATCATACAAGCGTAATCAATAAACAGATAAATCAATACATCCCAATCATCTGCAGCTGGTAAATGGCACAAATGGAACAGGACCTCCTGCTGTGCATCTGATCCATTCATGACGGATGCAGGGTTGAAGGAAAGTCACATGGCTTTAGTTTGGTCAAAGAGAAAACCCCTGTCCATTTGTTCTCTCTATCTAATATGACGCCCAACTGAGTCTGATGGCACCAACAGACTGTAATTTGTTATTACTGTTGAAGTTAATAAGTGTAAGCTTACAGAATCCTTACAAACAGTCTTTTGGACATAAAGACGGAGCTTAGGAAGTACAAATCTGGGCTGTTGACCTGGATCAAACCCTGAACCCATAACTGTCCCATTACTGCTAAATAATATAACAATTCTAGCTGAACAGCAGAATTGGGTGGGGAAACAACCCATCTGGGACATTCAGTTCTTTAACAATCCATTGACAGAATATACAGCAATTCAGGCTTTGCAATTCAAATGCATTGAGATCTCTGGAGGTTTCCAAACAAGAAATGGCCCCCATTATAGATTAGTGTTCAAATCCATATAAAGCAACTGGACAAGAATCCAACTGTGCAAAAAATGCCAGTAAAAAGTCTTAAAACAAGATCAAATTATTTCAAAGGCAATATAGATGTATTTTCAAATAATATATCTTGAAAAGTTCATTTTCTTAAACCACCGTTTTTTTTTCTTGTTTTAAATGTAATATTTGCCAGAATGATAAGAAAAGTAAACTTTAAAAATGTATTTAATAAAGTATGAGGAGAGGAGATTTGTATGACACTCCCTATGGTTCATTTATTAAGTTACCATAACATTGTTACTTAATAAATGAAATATTAACTGAAATGAAAAAAGTAAACTTTGTTTACTAATAAATACTAAATACTGATTTATTGTTACCTAATAAATTAAATGTTAACTGGAATAAAAAAAGAATAAATTAGAAAATTCAAGGGAACATAACTAAAATAAACTTCAAAAGAAAATAAAAATAAATCAAATAAATAAAAATACACAAAAAAATAAACTAAAAATAATTCACTATTATAAAACTAATATAATAACTCTTTGATGGTAAAATAACACTGCACTCCGCTAAACCCCTCATTTCATAACTATGGGATAATATGTTTGCAAAGATTTAAGGAACTGTACAGTAGTAAATCACACTAGAACTGCTCGAGCCTTGAGGATTAAATCTGATTATCATTGTCAATCTATCTGTTCTCTGCACGAGGAGAGCATTTAGGTAGCTACAGGGGCCGATCAAACAGCAGAGAGTGTTGGTAGACTATCTGGAATTACGTAACGGGATGCCCTGGCCTAATTTATCGGTCCGCTCTGCGAGGGAACTCATCCGGAAACATCATGAGAGTGTGTGAGTGCAGTGGTGATGCTACAGTACAGCAGAAGCGTATTCTAGTAACCCAGGCCATCTACAGAGCCCCACACACCCACGTACTGCTCGAAAGTACTGATCCATAATTTTCACCTATCTGTCGCCTCTCAGTTCTGACATCACTACGCTAGCAGAGCAGAGACACAGCGATGGCACACAGTGTACTGAACCGAACAAACCGTGAGCACACACAGTCAGCCAATCACGCACACCCATTAAGACCAAGAACGACGTCTGTGTCAATCACTGCATTCACACCTGTAATACTATCTGGACGCTGCACAAAGACACACACAAAGCACCTGGATCACATGCAGCTATTCATATTCAAGCACAGAAACCATTATGTTTAACCTTGCATTATTTATGGGCTTCATCAAAGGGCACACATGCACGCTTAGAGATGTGGATACAGACAGGCGGGCTACATGACCACTTATATTCCAAATTTAGCCCAGCCTCTCAAACCATCGGGGACATCCAGTTCTTTGACAATCAATTGACAGAATATTCAGTGATTCAGGCTTTGCAATTCAGATGAGATGGGGTTTCCAAACAAGAAACGGCCCCCATTACAGCTAGTGTTCAAATCCATGTAAAGCACCTAGATAAAAAAAGTCAGTAAAAACCCTTCAAAAAATCCAAATGATTTCAGAAGCAAATATATAGGCATATTTTTAGAGAATATATATCTTGAGATAAGTTTTAATTTTATTGCAGCATTTTATCTTATTTTAAGCATAATATTTGTCAGTACGATAAAAAAAAAATCTATATATAGTGTATTTTTTTATCTTACACATTTTTTTTTAAATGAGTTTAGATATTTTTGCTATCTTTATCTTTCCTTTGAAATTTGTATATTGTTTTAAGCATTCATTTGCCAATACGGTAAAAAAAACTGGAAAAAAACCCAACATATATTTATATAGTCAAGATATATTTTCTGAGGGAAAAAAATACACATTTGTTTCAAGTGTGTTTAGATATTTTTACTATCTTTATTTTACCTTTGAAATCTGCATCTTGTTTTAAGCATTAACTTGCCAATATGGTTTAAAAAAATTAAAATAAAAAAATAAATCAAGATATATTTATAGTGTCAAGATATATTTTCTAAGGGGGAAAAAAAACTTTATACCATTGGAATATTTTAAGCATGAATGTGACATTATACATTCTGAAGACATATTATCTGAAATTAAGTCTTATTTGTCATATACAATTTATAATTACTGTTTTAGTTTCTCTGTCTTTGTTTATTTATTTATTTTTGTTTTAAGCAAAGCTTTGCCAATATGTATGTAAAGAAAGAAAGAAAAAAAGAAAGAAAGAAAGAAAGAAAGGAAATATTCTCTAAAAACAGATTCTCTGAAACAACAGTTATTTCAGCTTTTTTTTTTATTATATTAAAATATTTTTACATAATCTACCTTTGAATTTTTAACCATAAGTAATTGAAGCAAATAAATAAAACTAAACATAAAAATAAATGCAAATAAATGAATCTGAAAACTAGTCTTTTATGATGACATTTTTAATGGCATTTTTACTGCAAAACAATACCAAAATATTGATTAAGATTTTTTTCCTTGAATAGCTCTCATTTTAACTGCATGCAATTTAAAAAAAATCCTAAAACAACACAGTAAAAGCATGTGCCAAACCAAAGGGGTGCCACAGCCAAACCAAAGGGCTGTAATTTTGAAAGTGCGCATGCAAATAAGGGCAGCTGGTCAGCAGGCTCAGAAGAAGGGGAGGACACATGCTGTCCCTGGGGAGAGGGGTGGCCCGTGGCCTGACATTCAGCTCGGCACCCCTTCATGAGATATAGGGCTGGAACTCAATAAGGGTCATGCCTGAATGTCAGCGCAGTGAAAGGTCAGCGGGGACATGTGAGGCTCATCACGGTCTTATCATCCATGAGGCGTCTGCACTGCATTAGCCCCACTACCTACTAAAGCAATCTTGATACAAAGGGCAAAGGTCAGGGAATTATTATTAACACGCATATTATGGGATTTTCACTCTGCTGGGGCATTCGGCTCAACATATAACTTGCTCTCTCCATCTTTAATGTTATCTCGATTATCCTTTATATGAGAGAATATCTAGGCTATGTCTTATCTGTGCTGTATACAGCAACATCGATACTATTCATACTAAGGTGGCACTAACGACAACTGATAAAATGGCTTTTCATGGCTTATATGCTTTTCAGCATTTCTCAAAATGTCTTTAGCGTCTGCTACAGACAGCAGTTTTCAACCGGTGGCTCACGATCTAAAAATGTGTTGCAGGTCTTTTCTGATAGGATCATGAAAAGAAAAAAAAAAACACAATCAAATGCAACTCACCATATAATAACTTGAGATGGTGAAATCAACAGGCTTATTCACTTTTAAAAGGAATAAAAAAATTCCAATGAAATGTAATTGTCGGCCACAGTGTGCTTTGTTGTATGAATTACTGACTGCCGAGAGCATGAAATTGTAGACATTCAAGAAACAAAAATGGTCAATCGTCCTATTCGGCTTGTTTAACAATTTGGAATATTGGTCCATGTACTTTACTGTTTGATTTTAAAGACATTTTTACTTCTAAATGATAAAAACTTAAAAGCCACTGGATGCCCAGTATAAAATCTGGGTCGTGAAATAAAACCACTGTGCCATATATAGACACGTTTTCAGAGAATATGCTGTATTAGGGAGTATATACTGTACAAACTGTGGTCTATAGAGAGATGCGTGTAACTCTCTATGCAGTCCATGCAGATGTGCAGTTGGATTCTCCAACAGTGGTTTTATCATTCAAACCTTTAAGAGGACTAGAAAGCTCTCCTCTTCCCTCATCCTGTCCCGCCCCTCTACAAGAACCGCAAGCCCATGGGATCCCCTCACAGTGACCAGTCATGTGCATATGTGTGTGGGGCCTTCAACTCTCCATTCCAGGAGGATTTTAAATTTCACATTTTCTCTTAGTATATCATTGAGTAAGAGAGGATGGTGTTACATTAAAAATGAATAAATAAAATAAAATACTGCGAACACTGTTAGAGAATCCATGAGTTTGTTTACAAAAAAGTACCATAATACCATGCTTCTTTGGCTTTACCAATGGTATATACACTACCTTTCAAACGTTTTTTTGTCAGTATGATTTATAAATGTTTTTGAAGGAAGTCTCTTTTTCTTTATTTAATCAAAAATATTGTAAAAACAATAACTTTTTTTAAAGTATTTTAAAATGTAACAAGTTTTGCAAAGCTGAATTTTCAGCATCATTATTCCAGTCTTCAGTGTCACGTGATTCGTCAGAAATCATTCTAATATGATGATTTGTTGCTTAAGAAACATTTCAGTTTTTTTGGTGGATTAAAATTTCAAAAGAACAGCATTTAAAATAGAAATATTTTGTAACATTTTAAATGTATTTACTGTCACTTTTCATCAGTTTAATGCACAATTGCTGAAAATGGCTAAAAATCAATCAATCAATCAATCTGACCCCAAACATTTGAAGGGTAGTGTAAATGGTAATCTGTCAGGTTCATATTGAAGTACCACTGTATAACAATCTGAAACCATTACCATACCTGTACCATAGTACTACCTTTGTAAGTACTGTACTATATAGTACTACCTTTTTGTGAGAGTCTATTAACTCCCTTGCATCGTATCCAAAATGTATTGTTACTGAGGTACCATGAGGTACCATGTCCAAGAATGGTTTATGGCTACAAAATAGTACCAAAAAGTACCCAGATGGAATCAAAGGACTTTTGTCTGTGTTGATTTAGAAAATCTGACAAATGGATTTAAATATGTAAAATGTGTTAAATGGGATGGAGTACACTAAATATTATGGCTAATCTCATAATGCATTCAGATATCAGACTTTAGAATTTAGTCAACAAACATGGAAGCATCTGTATAATTCTAAGAATTGCAGATGTTACAGTTCTGAAGATACTGTGGCGTTTCATGGCCTGATTATTTATTGTATTTTCACTAACTATCAAACATATTGCCAGTTCTTCTGTTTTGGCTTCCATGATTTTGCTTCTCTTCTTCAAACTGTTGTGATGCTTAATTCATAGAGGAACATCATAAGTCAGACTGGGAATACAGCTGTCGAAATTCTCTCTGAGGAACCGAGAGCCATCTCATTACGCCTTCATTTTCAAAGCTGATGGAAATCCTTGGCCTGAAAGTCATCCATTAAATCAACAAGCAAACTGTGCTCATTAAAGATTAGCCTATCCAAAAGCAAAAGACAAATTGGATGAGTGCTACGGTTCAATTGACAAGCAGTAGCAGTGAATGAAGCAGTATTGGGAGAGGGTCGTGTGTACAGCTAGTCTGATCTGATTACAACCACTGAAAGAAGAAAACACAGACCTTCATCAGCCAGTTTGTTTTGATCAGACGCCACATAACCTAACTGTGCACACTCACAAAAGACGCAGAATACACAGCACCCAATAAAATAAATCAATGTTCATGTGATGGTCCCCCTTCACATGGTAAGGAAACAGATTTCAAAAGTCCTGTCGGTATCAGATTGAAGCTATCCTCAAATGTACTTCAGCATCTTCCGAGAAACTCTTAAGCATGTCTTAGGTGACATCGTGCTCTCTCACAAATAAACACGAACATATGATCGCCAGGCTTGGTGCATCAAGTAAATGCTCTTTGCTAGTAATTGAACTCCTATGAGTGCAGAAGGACAGATAATTAAAAAGGCTAGACCCATGGTTAACCATAATCCTCTAACGAATGCTCCTCAGCTGAAAGCCTTCAGACTATTTGAGGACAGCAAAAAGCTGTGAAACCTCGAAAGGCATATCACACCAGGTTGAGGCAGGACAAATCTAGAGAATCCTGATCATTTAAAGGTTTTACAGGATGATCTGACACCCTGTCTGACTCCTAAACCTATATTAGCCTTACAGGCATGAAGTTAAAAGACGTCTGAGGTAAGGTGAGCTACAGAGCTCAAGGACAACAGTGAATGCCTTGAGATACTAACCACCACACAATTTATTTATTTATTTTTTACTAGATATATTAAGGACTGGCATTTGGTTTACTTGAGTACAGAAGAATAATCCCAATATACATCTGCACTACTTTTTTATTGTTGGCCTATACACATGCAGTTTATTACGTGTATAGTGGCTACAGCATTTAATAATTTAATATCTGAATTCGGTTTGTAAAATATATACTTGCAAAGTGTCACTGTGATTCTGTTTTTGAAAACATTGAAAATAAATGTTGACTGACATTTTGCTATGTAATCAGTGTTGGGGGTAGTAACACATTACAAGTAACACGAGGCATGTAATCAGATTACATTTTTCAAGTAACTAGTAAAGTAATGCATTCATTTTTAATTTACAAGCAGATATCTGAGTTACTTTTCAAATAAGTAACACAATTTATTTTGTTTTCCCATTTATTCACTGACATCTCTCCTGCCCCCATGTTGAGAGAAATTGGGAGTTAGCACATTAGCGTATAGTTATCATTGGATTTTAATTGGTGTGGAATGGTTATTCTGTAAGATAGTAAGATGTTCTCTTTCATTATCAATAACTGTTGTCATTTTATAATTGAGTACTTGTGGCCATCCCTGGTATATATCCATCTGCATCATTTACACAGTTTTCTCTGGCCGTATGCGTGGCACATGTGAACATTTGTTTGTGGTTGAAACATAAGAGCAAGAGCCACTGATTCAGTGCAGAGACATGGCTCTGCTCCACACTCTCTATAAGGCATGATTCAGCAGGCAAAAATGAACATCTCAGCATGAGGACAAACTCCATAAAGAGCCTCTGTCTCAGAGCAAACTCAATAAGCAAAACTTGGGAAAGGAGAGAACATAAAGGGGAAAGGACTGAATGAAGGATCAAGGAAAGAGCAGGGTCGCCATGTTCGCAGCAACGAAAGAAGCACCAGCTGTGAGGAATGGAGACATTTTTAACAAAAACTGCAGCTCATTTTCAAGTAAACAGAGACTGGACTGTAAAACTGTGTCTGTCTGCAGTCTGACACAGTCAAAAGGAAGCATGTGTGAATAACAAGCTCCATTACATGCTGTACGGTAGATCATTTACAGCACACTTACTCCTCAATAATATTACATTTACACAAAATAAAGCTCTGCCACCATTTACTCATCGCCATGTCGATTTAAACTTGTATGCTGTTATTTCTTCTATTAAGCACATACGTTTGGACAAATTTTATGATGCTTTTAGATGCCTTTTGTTATTTTTGGAGCTTGAGAGGAATGCAGCTGCCTGAACATTCTTAAAAAATTTCTTATTTTTCATTCTTCTGATTGAAGTCAATTTTTAAACAACATAAAACAGTAAATGATGAAAGTCTTCAGTTTTAGATGAACTATTTCTTGAATACTGATTCCCACAACAGTATTATCCTACATTATTGCCCTACCGCTTCGGGTCCTATATGTCGCAGAGCTGCAGTTTCCTTCAATAGCATGGAAAGCAAAAAAGGGAAATGTAAAAGGCGGGAATTGCAAGGTGAAGGGCAGTCAGTGAGGTACTGTGCTATAGACCAGACTCACCCCATCCCTACACAGGCCTGAGGGCTCATTCAGCCCCCAGCCTACAGCGCTGCCCCTGCACCGAAGGGCGAGAAGTTGAGGTGACCCCTCTGGAAGAGAGGAGAGAAAGACACAGAGAGAGAGAGAGAGAACATTCAAAACATATATACAGCATTTCTTACATTCTTTCACAACATGAAATCATGTGCTCAATACACGTGATTACCTGTAGCAGATGTGCAGATGTTATTGAAAGCCAAGGAGACTTACTTAAAGAGACTGTATGGTATGACTTTGATTCAGTAGGCATACTTTGCTTCAAGGTTTTTTTTAATATAGTGGCCCCAAATGTTTTTGGTCACTTAAGTCACATTACATTCCTAAATATAGATTGATGCATCATGTTTATTGTGACCCTGGACCACAAAACCAGCCATAAGTAGCACAGGTATATTTGTAGCAATAGCCAAAAACTACACTGTATGGTCAAATTATCGACTTTTCTTTACGCCAACAATCTTCAGGCCCAAGTAAAGATCATGTTCCATGAAGATATTTGTAAATTTCCTACCATAAATATATTCAAACTTAATTTTTGATTAGTAATATGAATCTCGCGAAGAACTTAATTTGGACACATTTAAAGGCAATTTTCTCAATATTTCGTTTTTTTGCACCCTCAGATTCCAGATTTTCAAATAGTTGTCTAATTTGAGTTTAATTCAATAAAAAAAACTTATGACTGTGTTGTGTACCATCGGTTCACATATATTTGCATGTTAAATAGTTCCACATTAGCCTGACTTCAAAGTTATCTTTGAAAAACAAGGAATATCGGCATTGTTAATAAAAACTGATCGCAACAATTCACAAATTAAGCTCAAAGTTGAAATATAAACATTTACTCCACTTTTCCACCATACCTCCAAAATATGCAGCTTTAAAATGAATGAATGAATGAATGTGACTTAGCGTTGCCTAAAAATATGATCTCCCAACTTTTTGCAACACTGTACTAATAGAATGTTTCTAAGCACATTAGCATATAGAATAATTTCTCAAGGATCAGTGGCACTAAAGTACTGGGAGTAGGCATGCTGAAAATTCAGCTTTTTCCTCAGATCAAAAAATACCATTTTTAAATAATTAAAATATAACAATTACTTTAATTGCCATAATATTTCACAAGATTACTGTGTTTTTTGTGGAGAAATCAAATAACTGCCTTGAATAATGTGTAGTTAGCTATCTTTCTGTAATAGCCATAGATGCTACTTGTGGTGCACTTTTAATTAATGCCATGGCAAACATCATTTGAAGAGGGCTCTTGCTTACTTGTCCATACGTTGGATCCCTGTAATCTACAGCCGTTGTTGCATCCTGATCCGAGTGATCTCCACATGTCACGGCATCTCCACGAC
This sequence comes from Sinocyclocheilus anophthalmus, assembly GCA_018155175.1. Taxonomy (NCBI): domain Eukaryota; kingdom Metazoa; phylum Chordata; class Actinopteri; order Cypriniformes; family Cyprinidae; genus Sinocyclocheilus; species Sinocyclocheilus anophthalmus. Next base: position 80,320 of record JADLZN010002994.1, read on the forward strand.
TTCGTGAACACACATCAGAACCACTTATCAAAGAGATGGCCGGTCTTCAGACCTTATCGCATACAGACTTGAGCAGAGAACTACTCCAGTTACCAGAGTGCCCATCTGTGGAACACTTCATTCCTCCTGCTGTCAGTTCTAGCAATCTTCATCATGCCTGCCGTCTCCTGTTAATGCTGATAAGGCTGAACTGCCACTCGATCTCATATCATCTGCTCTCAGAATTGGCAATCTCCAGAGCCCACTAAGCTGATGCATAATGTAAACATCCTGATCTTCCACACATTTATGGAGACGGGTCACTGATTGTTTGATCAATAGTAGTGCTGAATCTGGAAAACCAGACTGCAGAGATTAGCGGATACAGACGAGCAGAGACGGGGAAAATATGTAGCAGGCGTGTGCAAATACATGTTAGGTGCATATAAAAGGCGTTTCCTTGCTCCGGTGCATACAGGAACAAGTTAAGAGGTAAGAGTGTCCCTTTGAGGACCTCTGGGGGTGTACATTTGATGATGGAGCACATCGTCACTGCCATCATGTTATCTCCTTCATGGAGACCTTAGATAAAAGGCCGGGGATTTACTGGCACATATGGCCCTATGTGTTGTTTGACGTCCATCGATAATACGTAGACTGCAAGGCTGCACCATGAAATTTAGCATTCATGTTTTGTTTAAAATGGCGTGACATCTGTACGCAGACAGTTGCGAATCTGAAACTTCGGTGTAAGCTTATCCAGAAACCTTGCATATTGGTAGTGATGGTATATACACTCTACCTGACTGGTTTAAAAGCGTTAGTGTCGCATATTTTCAGAGATCACTAGCTAATCATCATACGCTTCTTTCTCTTGTAGGGGGTCTACGTCCTGATCGGTTCTGATATGTTTTCACCATATCTATTTGACGCATCCGTGCAATTGTACAAGATATTGGATAGTGACCTTGGCATCTCATCTCTTTTCTGCCCACTTCCTGGTTCCATGTGGTGCTCGGTGACCTGCCTCCGAGCATGTTGACGACAGGCAGGAATCCGAGTACCAGAATGGGATCCGGTAGACCACGAGCCTGTCCATTCATGTGCTTCTTGAGTCCAAGCATCTCGGGTGTCACTCAGTGAAATCCATAATACTTCTACACGCTAGTTACCTTCTAAATCCACCCACATTTGTGTGAATACATGCTCGAGACCTCAGGGCGGAATACCCTGTGACCGCTCGCGGTCTGGCTATACGGACGATGAAACACATAGATCGTTCTCATTAAATCAATGCGATGCTGCATTGGAAACATGCCTGATCGTGACGCAACCTGCCTTCTCGTAGACAATGCACAGTTGTGCTGCACCAACGCCAGCGACTTTCTCTGTCTATTGAGAATTATTTTATTAATCACTACATTCATATATACATCGTACAGTGTAAAATTCACTTTTTTTAAACGAATTGCCTTACATAAAGTTGTATTTTAGCAATATGCCGCCAGTATCAAACACAAGTTTGACCGTTAAAACCATTCTAAGAACTGTTCCCAAAGATTGATATTACACAAAAAATCTGATTTTCTTCCGTGCAAAGCTTTAAAATTATGCACACACGTTTTTTCACAAAATATTAAGCCAGCACAACTATCACTTTATAATAAAAACGGATTGTTTTTTTCCTTTTGGATATCGAGGGAAGCCAAAAGAACATACCGTATTATTTCGTGTGTATAAAGCCTCTTATGCTCTCTGCCATGGTGACCTGAACGACAAGTTGAGTAATAATCTGAAAATTCGCTAATGCATCACACGATCTGAAATAACATTTTAAACTATATTACAATAGAAAATAGTTATTTTAAAATGCAATTAGATGTAGATAATATCACTATTGTATTGTATTTTTGAAACTCTTTCAAATTAATTGAATTGTTATTATCTGACATTCAATGTTCAGCAGTAATAATCAATATTTAAAAAAAACACCAAACATGCTATGTACTTATTGTCTATTTAAAGTCTGTATTTTTAATAATATTTTTTTAATATATGTTAATCTTGTTTTATAAATTACAACATAAATAACATATTTTAGTACATGTAATGTTATTTATTATTATTGATGATTTGGACTGATTGATTGTACTGTAGGGTAATAAATGTAATTCCCATATTCAAATATATTAAAGATAAACAATTATTTCAGCCATGGAGAAAATTGTATTAATAATTAGTATTTTGAGTAATAAATGCTAATCTTAACGTGAGCATTAAATACTTCTTCAAAGCAACTAGAAACAATCGGAACGCAGTGGATATATTTAAATAAACTCTGAATGTTGCATATTAAAGGGGTCATCGGATGCCCATTTCCACAAGCTGATATGATTCTTTAAGGTCTTAATGAAAAGTGTATCATAATAACTATTGTGTTAAAATTGGTCTAAAGGGTATCGTAAAACAATCCCCATTTTATCCTACACTCGTCAAACAGCCTCTAGCACCAGAAAGCCAATGGTTTAAGATTGATTCATTCTCTGTAAGCTAATGAGCTCTGCTCACAAAAGCCCGGTCCCTAATTACTTTTGGGTGGGTTTGCACAGCGTTTTATGAGGCTGTTTTACTTAGCCGCACAACTTTGCTAACTAGACCTCATATGTTAGAAGGTGATTTGCAAAGATTCAGAAAAAATATTCGTTGAGGTCGGCTCACGAATGATCGTAGGTCACTAGTAAGCATAGACGCATTTAGGTAGATTGTGGGGGGGCGCATCCCCAGTCAAAAAACAACCTGTAATCCACTGCGTCTTCAGCGGCTCAGATGTCAGAAGTGAATGAAGACTGCTATGTTCATTATTACATCCAACAACAAAACACCTCAATCCGCTTAGGAAATATTCTGCTTCACCGTCGAAACAATGGCGGACTGTTGACAGCTCACTCAGGGCAGGTCTGTGCTAACATGACATGTCATCATGCTTGTTCTCATCAGTTGAGAAAGGGGATAGGGAGCTTATGTGTAATTAAAAAAAAAAAAAAACACACGGGTGAATTTTTATCAAATAGGGTGTGCCCACCCTTCATCACACACACGTTTATGTTCAAACAACTTGTAAAGTGAATTTTGCATCCGATGACCCCTTTAAAAGCAGCTTGTGACGTCATAATGCTGATTTATATGTTAAAGTGTGTTCAAAAAAATTTATTAGGCCTATAAATGGAGTAGACATGACATTACATATTTATTTGTAGGCAGGTTATGTAGTAACAGTCCATTATGTCACTGTTTGGCTCTCATGCACGGACACAAGAACCAGCACTCTGGTGTCAGAAGAGGTTCGCTTTGTTCATGATCTAATTCTGTAATATCATCTGTTGGTCACTGTATGTGCTATGCAAAGGGTAAGATTTCAACAGTGTAAATATCTGAGAGACTGTTGTGGGTTTTCTCAAGTGTCTCTCACAGGAAAACCTAAAATGTCTTTTTGTAGGTCCTGGACCAGTGCAGGACAGACTGTTTACACTGTTTCTATGTTCATTAGAATAATGACAGGCTTCTGTCATTCTTTGCCTGAGCCAGAATAAACTGGATTGGAAACGCAGGACGTTGAGGCCATTACAGAGAAACTAGGACGCTCCCTTTTTAATAGACAAACAATCCACGGCACTCAGCACTGGGCAATAAGACAACACAGCTGAGTCAGAGAGAGCGAGGACCCCAGCGCTCCACTCAGGAACCTTACACTGCTCCGGTTAGGTCGAATGACAGCGCTTAGCTGTTTTGCATTTAATAACAACCAGCCCACACGAGTTTACGACAAGTGCGTGTTCCACTTTATGGAAGAGCACCTCAGGGCCACAGAATTATACATATAGTTTACATATTCATAAAGCATTATGAATATGGAAGAGAGAAGAGCAGTTCTCTCTCCACTGCTCTTCTCCCTATACACCAACAATTGCATCTCTAAAGAACCCGCCGAGTCTGTTCAATGTCTTGCCTTACCAGTCGTCTTTTGCAGACGACACCCACACTCTACTCGGCCTCATTCAGTATCTGTGTGACGACTTGCTTACCGACAGGAGTCGAGCAGTGCTGGGTGTCTTGGTTGCAACTTCTCAACAACCTGGCGCTCACACGCTAAAGAAACCAAAAAAAAGGTTGAGAGACGTGGACATTCAGGTAGGAAACCCGCATCATGCACCGCCCCCCCTCACCCTGCATGGAACAGTGCACTGTGACATGCATGTTGAGTTCATTCAGGGTTCCTGGTCACCCGCGATATCGTCCAGGACCTGAAGTGGACACTCCATTGACTCCATTTGTTGAAAAGTCCCAGCAAGGTTTTACCTTCCTTCGCAGCGCAGGAGTTCACCTGCCACAGGAACTGCTGAAACAGTTCTACTCCGCCATTTTTGAATCTGTCCTCTGCACTTCAATAAATGTCTGGTTCAGCTCAGCTACCAAATATGACCTCAGAAGACTTCAGAGGGTAGTCCAGACTGCTGAGCGAATCATTGGTACAACCCTCCCTTTCTCTCCAAGAACTGTACTCATCCAGAGTGAGCAAAAGGGCTGGCAGAATCACTCTGGACCCCTCACATCCAGCACACTCCCTCTTTGAACTGTTGCCATCTGGTCGACGCTACAGAGATCTGAGCATCAGAACGACCAGACACAGGAACAGTTTTCTTCCCTCAGGCAATCCATCTCATGAAGACTTGACAATAATTGTGGAACACACAACACTATTTATATACTTATACATTTATTTATCTAACACACATACTCAGTTTACATTTCAATTTGCAGATAATTTACCTGTACATACAACTGTCTACTGTTATATACCTGTACATACAATTGTCGATTTGTATATTTTTATTCCTTATTTACTTGTTCTATTTTTCTATTTTTTATTATCTGTGTTTTTGTTCTGTCACTGTCATTCTGTTACACTGTGGAGCTTCTGTCATGAAAACAAATTCCTCGTATGTGTAAACATACCTGGCAATAAAAACTCATTCTGATTCTGATTACAGGCCAGCAAAAGATTCATAATGTGGGGCCCTCAGCAGGGGGCCACAAATTACCTATAGTGACAGGTGCACTGTGGTGGTCTCTCGCTTTCAATTATTATGAAAGCACATTTCCATTACTATAACTCACATATGACTTGGTAAGTAAATCAGGGAGATTATGCAGACATGGAACAATTATGAAACGGGAAAACATTCAATCTCTGGTCCAAAACCTAGTGAGCTGCCTTTCCGTCTAAATAGGCAGTTTCTAAGGAACTTAAATGGAACTTCACATGTGGCTGAGAGGCAACTTATAACTGATTTCAGTGGAGTGTGCTGTTAATATGTTGCTTTGCTAAAGATACTCATAAGCATAAAAACACATAGCATATAGCATATACAATAGTGAATAAAAATGTAAAAATTAATTTATTAAATTCTATCGTTCTATTGATGTGAACTTTTATTTAGGTTAATTTTTATTTTTAGTATGTTTTATTTTGATTATTTGACAATTTCTGTCTGCCATCTTGGATTCTTTTCCCTGAGCCAATGCAGTTTTGTGACTGCCTTCCCAATTTTGCATGTACAATAAAATGAATTAATTAATTCAATAAATCAATAAGCAATAATTTTGATGTTAGTTGATGGCTAACTTTTATTCTTTGTCGGGACCCGCCTATGCCATCTACATAGGCATCTCACTAGGTTTTGGAACAGAGCCACAGTCATTGAGAGGATGATACAGTTATGCGAGATGCTGCAGTCTGTTGTGGATCTTTCTACAAAGCACATAAGCTTATAAAATGAGCATTTGACTGCCATAAATCAAAGAATTCTCTCTTTGCTGTCAGCAGGTGACAGTGCCATATATCTGTCCCCAATCCCATCATCCTAATGTCCTCAGCGAGTGGGGTCTGACTTACTGATTGCGAGTGTCACTAGTGAGTGGAATAGCTCGGGATGCGAACTCGTATTGTCTTTATTCAATACTACCAGACATAGCACATCTCTGTTGGTGTTTGATACAAGCTTTATCCGTTATACCTAATTAATTGCCCTGCATCCCGTTCAGAAAGGCTCATCCCTATGCCCTAGATACCTTTCAACGGGTTTAGTCGCTCTTCCGAGTGAGAGCTTGTGACGGGGTGAGGTGTACGCCCCAGCACACCGCGTTTGTGTGTGAAGCAGGCCTTGCTTCTGATCAGGATCAGCATCCCTTAGGATCGCCACACTTATTCGTAGGGACAATCATGGACAAAAGAAGTCATCGCAAGGACAGCACGTGAGAGCACGAGCTTTCCATCAGTGGCCAGATTTCTGGGCACTGTACAGGGGGATGTTGGGGAACAGCTCACCCTTAACAATATGGCGGCCTAGTGGGTATTGTTATTGCAGCTCCGGTGAAGTGCCCAAGGATTGCGGAGGTCGATAAAGAGTAGCCGCACAGTTACAAAAAACGGGCTGACACGACGCGTGAGTTGTGGCAAGCTGTATCTGTTAGCTGATGATTTGAAGAGACAAGTACGCCAAGTACACAAGCCATCTAGCGTAAGGCTTTAGACATTTTGATGGAAGCTATCAGTTCAATGAGTTCATTGAAGCTTTTTAGCTCGGCAGTCGTGTGGCGATCAGAGTCCAGTGTATTATTTTTACAGCCAAGGTCATATAATTATTTATATCTTAAGCAAGTTAGGTAAGAAGATATGATTTTAACCCTTGGTGATGGTTGTCATGCGGTTCTTATGGTTAAAAAAAAAAAATCACAAATTCCGTGACATGCATCAGTCTTTCGCAACACCAGGTGACTTGATTTGAATTTGAGTCATGTTTGAAACTCATTATTGTCCCCCGAAGAATTAATACAGTGAAAGCCTACAGCATGCAATCTAGTTGGCGATGAGGCATCTTAATCGCAGACAAATGAACAAAATTCTTGTATCCCTCATTCGGGGTAGATGATATCTGAAGGGCACCAAAATAATTCAAGAAATTAAATCAAACATAATTCACAGAGAAAAATAATCTTCAGATCGACAAATAGTAAATTAAATTGGTATTACATCCTCAAGTTATAATTTCTAATCATTCAATGTAAATTTTCATATATTATTTTATCTTTTTGTAAATTCCTTTGAAGTGACGACTTAAAAGTCAAGGAAAGATAATAAATCAAAGAACATCCCACTATGAAATAAGTAACACTCAGTTGTAGGTACCAACTGCATATATAAATAATTAAATTGTTCTGACATGTATGTACAATTGTATAAGTACATTTTTTATATCGATAATTAACAAATAGCTTACTCTACTACTCTAGAAGAACAAAAGAATAGTTAAAATCATTCATATTACTCTAATTACTACGGATACAAATTTCGCAAACGTAATCATGTTTGTAGCGCAAACAAAAATAGTACAATGGTCAAAACATCCTTCAAGTATATAAGTTTAACACCGACGGATCTGAAAAAGCGGATTCGTCATTAACCCATACACGTAAGTGTTGAGAGAGTGACGCAGACGAAACAGAGACCGATAGCGTTATTTCAGGTGAAAGCGGTACACGAGCTAACCCGCATTTAAGTTTTGATGTTTTGTGAGCGGTAACCCACCTGGCTTTCAGGACCCAACAGTGAGATGTTCTAAAGAATTCCCACAGAGGTCAACAGTGTACTTTCTCGTGGCGTGTTCCTTGCGGAGCACAGGGCTTGGAGTCACACCCCTGTCTCCGGTCTAATGCACAATCTGAAATTACACTACAGAGAGCCTCGACTCATTTGCATTGTGAGTCAGCAGTGCTGTATCTGGGATGCACACGGGAGCCCGCTCTCCTGTGTCAGCATTACGACCAGGAATTATCTGAGACCAATTTGTCTTCACTGGAGACCTTCTCCGCCACTCGAAGAGTTGGATCACAGATGCCACAAGAGAGCGTGTGGCATGTGAGTGTTGGTTTTTTGTGTCTATTGGCTTCACACTTAGTGGTTTGGCTGTCCGATGTGCCTGTGTAACGCCGAGGCTGCGGCGCATTAGATCTGCATATTGTAAGTCGTCCCAGCGTCTCTTCCAACTCGTCCGACTACTTTTGACGAGAGAAATAATCCGTGTATGTATTAAAGAATGCACATTTCATTCAGGCTGTTGTCGGATTATTATTGGTCTCTTGTATTCGCTCTAACTGTAATACAGAATGCGAACCCTAATTGGAATTCCTGTCAATTTTTTTCCTCGAGTCTAAAATTCTGTTGATTTCTAGCGCTTGTATAATCGTAGCAAAATCGTAATCATAATTAGGAAATTGTATACATTCAGTGGCCTTAGTTATGATGACGTGTGTTAATTTATGACCATCAATTCAGTGCTTGACTGCATTCCAAGAATTCTTTCATAATAATCAAATCTCTATTTCTTAAGATTTTCTAGATTTAAATTCTAAAAAAAAAAAACAAAAAAAAAAAAATGTATGCAAGACGCGGCAATAAAAATGCTGTATGCTGATGCTTCCTAGAGATATGCATTCACAAAATGCTCATAAGTGCGACTGTATCTAAATTGAATAAGTGACATACAGCTGGTTAATTAATGAAGGTTGTGCTACATATTCATTTTGTAATATTAAAATGTTTTATATTAAATTAATTTCAAATGTCTTACAAAAATCTATCATTAGAACCAGGTAAAATAATAATTAAAATAATTGTGTCGGCGGCGCTGCCGTAATATGATTAATCATAAAGTACAACCATCCCCAGAATGAGCTCTTGTCGATATAGCGAACTGTATGTGTTTTATTTTATGCCCTTACTATTCTACTTATTACATGTGACAAATTAAAGAAACATTCTGTTCCCACAGTACACAAAAGTTCCCCTCCCCAGAGATGAAGCCTCTGCGAATATAGCGACTGTGTTTAGTTATTCCCTTAATATTTCGATATTAACATATAGTGAACAAAGTTAAAAGAACGTTCCTGTTAAACAGTGTGGTTATTTTGACAAGTTCGTGCTTGAAATAAAAGCTATTTTTTATTTCATTGATTTTATTGATGACTTGATTGTTAATTATGTTATTATTATTATTTTTATTGTATCTAGGGCGATAATTCAGAGTATAGCGTACTGCACTGATTTTATTACAGGTTTTTAAAAACATTTTTAAATTGAGGATTAAATATATAGTCTAATCTTTAGGTGTATCCTCAGCAGGCACGGCATTTATTTGGTGTCATTTTGTGTGCAAATGTAATGTATCAATTTGAAGTTAATAATAAAGTAAGCTTCCATAGATACTGACGTGACAATAGGCCTATAAAAATAAGAAATGTAACAGGTTCCTCCATTAATTTGGAAATGCCAAATACCTTAATATTGCCAACAATTTATGTTTTGACAATATCTCTGGCTATCGTCGATACAAGATCATCGTCTTTTGACACAACCCAGCAAAGGGAGGTTATCGTGGGGTCTTTCGCAGTGCGTGCCCGTCCGCTAACGTTACGCCACTGGGCAGACAGCTCTGTTTCGTCGTTTGGGCTGCGTTGTTGAGCGCAGTGGCACTGAGAACATTACATTTCACACACTTTATTTTATTTTCCAAATGTAATAGAAGTAGTCCAACGAATCGATTCGTTCGGTTTGTAATGCATATCGAACCGAAAGCCTCGTACCGAACGGTTCAATACGAATATGTGTATCGTTACACCCCTAGAAAGTAGCTATTGCCCAAATGTTTAGCAACAAGGATGTCATTGTAATAAATCCATATGAATTCCGACTGGTCTTGTTTCTTACATCTACTATATTTGCATATTGTTTAATGTCAACCACAAAGATGCATAAATAAATAAATCCATTATTATATGTTATGAAAACATTATAACAAGAACATCAACAATAATAATAATGGGGGGGAAAAAAACATGTTATCATCATAGTAGATTTCCAAACATTACGGTACCAAAAAAGTACCATGGTATTACAGTCGTGTTCATAAAAAATGACTAGGCACTAGTGTCATATTAAGAAACAGCCCCAATTCTGAAAACCATCACAGTCACTAAAAAACTTGTACAACAGATATGTCTAAAACCTGAGCTCCCTAAACTTTAACACTATTCTTCTGCTGTCTTGCAAGCACTGGTATTTCCTTTGGAAAATGCAAATTAGTTCATATACCATTATCTTGAAGATGCAGGCATTTTTAATGGCTGAGTGTATAGGTCACTGCTGGCTGTTTAAAACTTCCACCCACTACATCCCAATCATGTGGAATATGGAAGTTCCCCCCAACACGCAGATATTAGCCTCACTGAGAGGACAAAAGGCCAAGAGACAGTGAGTGTATGTGTTTGTGTAAGGGAGACAGAGAGACCCTGAGCCATCTGATGGCTCTTTAGGAGAGCACTTTATCAAGTCCAGGGCCTTTCACTTTAATCACGGCCTGACTCAGTGATAGCTTCTGGGTCAACTCGCTCCATCTTATCTTGTCTATTTCTCCAATCCCTTCCATTTCACTATCTGCTCTTATCCTGCCATACTTTCCTTTTCTCTTATTCTCTCACTTTATCTCCAATGTTTCCTCATGCATGTAAAGCACTGTGCCTGTGTGGTGTATGTCACGCTCAGCTGGCCAAAGGTTACGCAGTCATTGGAGCTGTCTCTGTGGTAAACAAACCTTGGGGGAAGGCTGGGCCGGCCAATGACATGCGATTGAGCTTTGAATAATTGGATGGATGCACATTAAGACATGCAACGGCCAATGGCTTAATGTAACATGGGATTGTGGGGTGCTGTGGGGTTAGCCTCCTCTACTCTTGATCACATTTATAAAGTAATGAAGAGAAAGAGTAGTAGACCTAACATTTTCACCCGAGTGATAATGGGTCCCCCCCCCCCCCCCCCCCTCATCACTAATAACTGCATTACCAGCTATTTGCGACGGTGGCCGAAAAATTTCTTTGAGAATCTCAGTTCTGATTTACTAGAGGTGAAACTTTGCACTCTTGTAGCCTACCCTCCTTTAATGTTGATGCACATGTTGATTATTATTCTAAATGAGGTAATATATTATAATGCCACATATTATTACCATGATATTCGGGATTCACAAGTGAACTGACTTTGTATATATGAACCAATTCTTTTTAGTGACATCCGATTCAAAAATTTGAAATATTAACATATTTTCCTATTTGTGTAAATAGATTGCATTTATGTAGTATAGCTTTTTAATTATTACAAATATATATAAAATCGCGGATATATTATATCTAGATTTAAATTAATAATCTATTAAGCATGTCCCCCACACACCACACATATATACACACACGACAGCGAGCTCACACATCTAGGTACAAGCTATATATATATATTCTCAATTAGCTATCTTCATTATTACAAGCATCCTCGGTTGGTCCTATATCCTAGGTATAGTTTAGTATGTGGGATCTGTGTGGTGAATGCTCTTTAAAACATGCATGGCAAATGATTTGAACGAATTACCCTTATGATGAGATCCAGTGTTCTTTGGTGTGCAGTCGTTTACAACTTCATCCCCTTACCTCTTGTGTGCCATTACATTAGATTACTGGTTGCCGTTTCAAATGGTGCGGGTTCCGAGAGTTGGAGAGGTGTGGTTGTTGGCCGTTTTCTTGTCGCTGCGTACTGTGCCTTGAGGGAGAGGATGGGGCCTTGATCCTCTCTCACTGAAGCGGTTAATATGATTGGAATTTGAGATCCTCTGGAAAACCGAATGAAAGAAACAGTTATAGTACCACTGATTCTGCAAAATGTAACCTATCTTCAGCACATACCCAAGGCCACCACGACCATCGTAACTCGCGCCAGTACCGACCTATGTTGGTTTTTCCAGTTTATGACAAACAAATGTTGAGAAGTGACATGTCAGTTAACACCTGCCAACCTGAGTCACTAACTTCTGCAGGTGCATCTCGTCACTGCGCTGTTTCCAGAAATTACGCGGAATGATTTAGTCTATCAATGACTGTTGCAGGAGGAAGACGGAAGAACGGGGTGGTTTGAAGCCTCATGGCATGTTCGTCCCTGTCTTGGCTCTGACCGCCACAGAGGATGGATAGACACAGTGTCGCTGCCCCTTTAAAACCAAGTCCCTGTTAAAATTGCCCTGCTTCTCCATTACAGCATTGCTCTCACTCATGGCATTGAGTCTCTACTTCACAGCCAGCGTGCTGGGTTTCATACAGAGTATTCATTACTGCCAAGCGTTGTGTCTGGGCCCTCCCTACCTCGGACCCACCATTATACAAGTGCTCGCTTTCATGTCTGACACTAGTCTATGTGGCACCCCTTTTAGAATTTGTCTATAGGTCTGCATACAGAGTATATACCAATAGCAACACGCATCTTTTTTCGCGGATGGCCATGTCCACGGGTTATACAGGTGCAAAGTTTGTATTAACCCAGATCGACCCAAATGTAATGAACATATATTAACTTTTCCATTGTGATTGTAATCAGGACAATGAATCCAATATCTCAACTTAGGCAACAGATGTGAATTCTAGGTTATGCTGGTATTTGGAGGTGAAATTAGATTCCATCTGTTCAGAGGTGTTTTTAATCGGTGAGATGACTATCAGGTGTCAGTGTGCGTCCTGTTTTATTTAAAGAACGGATTTATCAAAGTTTGGTCATGTTTGTGGAATGTATCATGGCACAAACAAATGAGCTCTCTGAGGGCCTCAGAAAAAGAGTTGGTGTTGCTCATCAGGCTAGAAAGGTTTCAACAGCCATCTCTAAACGGTTGTGTACTCTTATATATATATATATCATATTATATATACTATATACACACACACGCCATATCTACGCAATATAGACATCGCAAAATATGGATTGTCGTTTAGCACATCTTTAGAATATTTCTCAAGCATGACCTAACACAAGACATATTGTTCTTTCGGAACTAGATTATTGTTTGTACATTTCACACACAGTCTGAACATGTACAATTAATGCGAGACCGTCTAATGTTTTTCCTCCTGCTCCCTTCTCTTCTCGTGTCTCTACCACTAAGTTGGTCCTACAGGAGCTGTTGCAACACACCACCACACCCCACACTACACACTATATGTTCCCTGACTGGGTTCGATCAATCAACATTTAGAACAGCGATTCACATCCGCCAGCAGAGTGGGAGACTTTGATATTTAATATTTCATAGTTACATCATCTCTTGTCCATGTAATATGTATGTGACTGGAGCTAATACCCTCTGTGCCCTTTACAATAAACTGAATCAAGACAGAGAGGTGTTGGTGTTGCTCATCAGGCTAGAAAACGTATCAAAGCCATCTCTAAAGAGTTTGGACTCTTATATATATATATTCTATCTAAGATATACACACACACACATACATACATACATATGCATATAGATAGATATATAGATAGACATACACACATACATATATATCTCCAGACGACATTACACATGCACCCAGTAATTAAAGCTCATTGATTGTCTCCATAACATCCCAGAAAATGCTATTACACATGAATTTAACAAACCAGACATCTCAATCATTCACTGTAATCAAAGGAGAGTCCATATTGTTAAAATGATCTTTGCTTTAGATCCATATATAATTTTAAAATATCTGCTTCTGATTGATGCAATTAGTCGTAGTGGTAGCTAAGTTAATTGTATTGATCTTGGTGATGCATATAAACAGAATGCATACAGCTGATTCTTCTCCCTCACGTAATATGTAAAAGATTCGGCGTTTCAAACTCAGTTCGAAATCACCAATACGGGTTCATATGCTGACCATTATTATCATACTATTCTAACGTCGACCAGTGGAAAAGGCTCATTATTCGTGTCAGTACTTCAACTCAATATTGTGACGACTAGTGTATTCACCCACTAAATTCATGCACACAGACTGAAGTGATTTAAGTCTTTGGTTCTTTAATTGGATGAATTTTGCTCACATTTACAAAAACCCATAACCAATTCGACGATCGTCAACAAATTAGAATACTTCCTAATAAAAATAAAAAAAATATTTCTTTATGCGTGACCTTGGTTGGCCTTCTGGAAAGAACTGGTTCATTGTAACTGTCATGTCCTTCAATACTTGGTAGGACTCCGTTGCTTTTAAATTACTGCCTCAATTTCCGGCGAGGGCCCCCCAAATGTAGGTTGATCATTTTGTGGCACTGCTGAGGTTGGTATGGAAGCCCAGGTTTCTTTGATAGTTGCCTTCAGCTCATCTGCATTTTTTTGTTCTCTTGTTTCTCATTTTCCTCTTTACAATACACCATAGATTCTCTATGGGGTTCAAGTCTGGTGAGTTTGCTGGCCAGTCAAGCACACCAACACCTTGGCCATTTAACCAACTTTTGGTGCTTTGGCAGTGTGGGCAGGTGCCAAATCCTGCTGGAATATGCAATCAGCATCTTCAAAAAGCTGGTCACCAAAGGAAGCATGAAGTGCTCAAAACCTTCTTGGTAAACGGTTGCATGTGATCGTTTTTTCAAAAAACACAATGGACCAACACTAGCAGATGACATGGCAGCCCAAATCATTACAGACTGTGGAAACTTAACACTGGACTTCAAGCAACTTGCTATGAGCTTCTCCACCCTTCCTCTGGACTCTAGGACCTTGGTTTCCAAATTGAATACAAAACTTGCTCTCATCTGAAAAGAGGACTTTGGATACTGGGCAACAGTCCAGTTCTTCTTCCCCTTAGCCCAGGTAAGACGCCTCTGACGTTGTCTGTGGTTCAGAGGTGGCTTAACAAGAGGAATACGACAAAAATTCCTTGACATGTCTGTGTGTGGAGGCTCTTGATGCCTTGACCCCAGCCTCAGTCAGTTCATTCCTTTTGAGTTCACTCAATTCTTGAATCGATTTTGCTTGACAGTTCTCATAAGGCTGCGGTTCTCTCGGTTTTTGTGCATCTTTTTCTTCCACACTTTTCCTTGGATACAGCACTCTGTGAACAGCCAGCTTCTTTGCAATGAATGTTTGTGGCTTACCCTCCTTGTTAAGGGTGTCAATGTGATTGTCTTCTTGACAACTGTCAGATCAGCATCTTCCCCATGATTGTGTAGCCTAGTAAACCAAACTGAGAGAACATTTTGAATGGCTCAGGATACCTTTGCAGGTGTTTTGAGTTGATTTGCTGATTGGCATGTCACCATATTCTAATTTGTTGAGATAGTGAATTGGTGGGTTTTTGTTAAATGTGAGCCAAAATCATAACAATTAAAAGAACCAAAGACTTAAACTACTTCAGTCTGTGTGCATTGAATTTATTTAATACACGAGTTTCACAATTTGAGTTGAATTACTGAAATAAATGAACTTTTCCACGACATTCTAATTTATTGAGATGCACCTGTACTGGCCTCCATGGTGTCCTTTAGATGTAACCAATCACGGACTAAGATATTTAGATTAAAATTGTCAGTTGCGCATTTGTAAAACAACATTGAATTTCTTACACTTATTTTGCACACAAGCACATATGGGTCAGGGTCATATGGGACCCATGCTCATAAATTAATGATGGGAGTAGGTAAAGCATCTTTAATTAAATACAAAGGTTAAGAGGAGGAGGCGAGGGAAACTGTGTTAGACACAGCATGTGAACTAAATTGGCAAACACACCCAACATCCTTCTTAAGAATGCTTTCTCGTCAAATTATCTTATTTTAATGTGACATTTAATGCTCTTTTCCTTAAATGAATATGTCCTTAATGTGCATTATATATTAGTTAAAAAAAAGATGCCAGAACACCATTCCAGATTATTCTGGCTCAATTCAACATTTGGGCCCATAGTGTAGAAGCATTTAAGGGCAGTTGTTGCATAAAGATGTTGTTGTGCCGTAAAAGTGATCCAGAGCAGATGCAAAATACAGCCTAAACCTCCATCATACATAAACGCTCTGCCTGCATCAGAATGGGTTTCTGAGAGAGAACACTGAGGTTTTATGGTAAATGACTGTTTTATCAGTACTGACCTCACTTTTGTTTGACAAAGACAAAGCATGGCACTGGATGAGTCAAGAAAAATCATACTAAACAGGACGTGCCTTTCAGTAACCACATATATGAAATGACATTTAACCAGAAGAGTGCTGGGAAAGTTTCTATAATTTGACCAGACTATTTTAATGCTCCTCCAGCAAATTAAGCATGACCATGTGTGCTGGTGAGCATAAACTCCTTTGATGAGCTATAAAAATCTGTTTCAAGACAAATCTGTGATTCATGTCTCTGGAGCATGCAATACAACAGTTTAAAAGGACAGTTCACACAGAAATGAAAACTGTGTAATCATGAGCTGTGTTTCCATCACCCTTCAAACTGTGCAAATTGAAACTGCGAATTGAAAATGCGCCCAATGGTAACATGTAAATTTCACAAAAACACCCATATATTACAAAAAAATTTTCACGCTCACATGAGGTGGTTTTTCAGGCAATTCGAAAAATAAATATTTTGCAAAACTGCAATGGAAACCGTTTTTCTGCATTTACAGGTCACCTGGAGTAAATAAAAATCACAATCATTCTTTAATGTACTATAACCTCCAAGAAACCCCTCATATGAGGCCGCTCTAAAGAACAAGCAGATTTCATAGTCATTAATGCTTGGATAACCCCTTATTTATACTGCACACGTCTGCGGCGCATTACGGCTCAGATGTGGCCACTCTAGTTCTATTGGCTTTTGGTTTATCAGTCCACGATTTCCACACGGTCGTATGCTCGCAAAAGAGTACATGATCTATGTCTCCTTTCGCTTAAAAATATGGGTCTACTGCTGCGACGGCTGCAATATACGTAAACCTACCATCCATCAACATGACTTATCACGAGAGGAAAGAAATACGTTTTAGTATTACATCGGTTAATCGAAACACCGTCATTTTGCAATCGTTTTTTTATTGACATTTATAAAATATCGCAAAAGTTTTGACTTTGACTTTCTTTCTACTGTGAAACAAAAGACTTTGCAGCAAAAGTATGAAATTACTGTCGAACTACTGTGCACTTTCAACATTGATTTTTCTGACTGAGAGGCCGGACATGGTCCAACACTGGATCAACTATAGACAAAGTGCTTGAGAGACCTGCTTGGTCATTCATGTATGCAATTCCTTTTGGTGCCAAAAATGGCACCGGAATCACTTACAACACCTTTAGAACACATGTACCCAAACACATGCACACACCCTCACTCACCGCTGTCACGGATCTTTCTTCCAGTGGTGGACTTGCGAAGAAGGCTGCGCCCTGAGCTGAAAAGGGTGTTGAGCTCATCTAGAGGGCTGGTGAGGGGTCTTCCATTGGCAGGGTTGAAGAGCAGAGGCGAGGAGGAGCAGGAGTGAGCTCTGCGGGGCTCTGGCCTCGAGGTCTTTACTGGGGAGAAGGGAGGTTTGGAACTGCTTGGGGGCGTCTCTGCCAGACTGTGCCCTATTTTATGGGAGACTTTGGGAGAATCGGTGGTAGCCACAGAAGCTGCACGGGTCAGGGCCAAGACGTTTGGTTCAGGGGGAAAGGGGAAGTGGGATGGGGGGCGGTAAGGAGGTGGAAGTGCTGCTGGAGGGGGAGGAGGAGTCAAGGGTGGCGTAGATTTGTCTGGCATTAAAATGGAAAGACTCGGTGAGGAGTCAGCTCTTTGTCGGGTATACTGTGGTGAGAGTGGGCTGCCCCCATCCTGGCTGGTGTAGTTGAGGTTGGTCTCGAACACTGGCAGCTTCTTCACCTCCAAAGGTGTAAGGGGGGACTCATCCGAGGCGGGAGAGCAGGTGACAGGGGACGGAGGGAAGACTAGAAGTGGGGGACGATGTTGAAGGAGGTTGGGGAATGGAGCAGGAATGTCACATGCCATCCCATCCTTGCCCTGCTGCTTTCCCCCGAGCGTGCCAGAGTGCTCCATCAAAGTCACAGGCCTCTTGATTTCCAGCACTGGGGCAGGTAGGATATTAGTAGTGGGATTGACAGCTTCAGGCTTGACCACTGGAGCTGACCCCACCTCATCAGTTGGGAAGTACTTCATTTCCTCGTATACCGCCTCTCCCAGTTCTGGACTGTGGGAGTCTGCCAGTCTGAGGGCTCTTGAGGCCCCCACCATCTCAATATACACATCCTCCTCATCCTGGCAGGGGTATAGGCTTAGCACAGAAGAATGGGGACCGTCCGCAGATGCTGCTCGCTGGATGAGGCCCAAGCAGTGGCCGCCTCGTAACAGGCTGACAAGTTTCATGTCCGTGGGCCGTGCAGGAGAAGGTACAGAGATCTCCTCATAGGAGCCCGTCAGTTTAGTATTAGGGCTACGTTTGGGCTTGGGGGGTGGGATTTTCTTCATGGTGCTGTAGTCATCACTGTGAGGGCGAGGTTTAGAAAGAGCTTGAGGTGTAGTGGGATGATGGATGGTTTTGGAAGGAAAGGGAAAAGCTATTTACTGGAATGCCAGGAACAATTATCAATATTGAAGTAGATTAAGACATTTAGTTCTGTGTTGCATGAAACATGTATATGGCCAAAAGTATGTGGACATTTGAACACCACACCAACATTGTATTTAAAATTTATTAATATTTAATCTACATTTATTACACTGAAACCACTGTCATTAATGGCAAGTTGATACTCCCTAATTCTCCTTGCACTCTTCTGGAAAGGTCTTCTCTTGCTTTTTTTTTTTATTGTTCTGTTTTGCTTTTCTCCGAGTAGTGTGCGAATTAGGGATGCCAATATTCGGCACTTACGTCTGACCAATCGCATCATTGTGATGCTAGACGTTTTTATGTTGCATAATGGGTCTCGTGCTCCATAAGGATATATCAGGTGGAGACTCATTCAGGGTGTTTAGCTTTGGTGCAGGTCAATACATTCCCTAATGTGTATTAATTGCCAAGATGTGGTTGTCCGACATACTTATACGCGTAGCGATCCCAAGAAGGAAGAGAGTTGGATTTGCTTTGGTATGGGCTTCCAGGAGGGAGTAGGCGTTTCTGCCTCCGCTCCGCCCTCAGAGCTGTGTGTCTTTCTGGGGTGCTCTACTCTACTCATCACTCTCGTGCTGCGACGATCTGCCCCTGCATTCTGTACTAACGCGCCTGAGCATATCAAGACTAGCGTTTTTTGTGGGGAGGGGGGGGGGCCGTTGGGGGGATTTGGGAGGAGGTTGTTTTCGTGGGACGGAGAGCTCCCGCCATTGCCGCTCCTCAACACTGTAGTTGTGCGACAAGGCTTAAGGGCTGCTATCGCTCTTAATTGTCCCCAGCGTTCGGAGTGTACCAAGCTGTCCATAACCAGGGGTAGAGGCACAGAGCTGGAGCGGAAATGCCGGAGTGGTCTGTTCCCCCCACGATCTGCCACATTGTTAACCCTCCCACTTTTTTCAACAGCCCTAAACAAAAGGATGATGGGATGAATAATTTAGCAAATTCAAATGGTACAACTGCTTGTGGAAATAAGATTTCGAGTGCCGTTTCTGTCATTCATCATGACTGGTATTACCCTGGTATCTTTCCCCCTCCCCAATCTAGCAAATCATTATTTACTCATATGTTCGTTATTTCAATCATTCACTCACTATCAGACTAGAAGCATATGTCCTGTCTCAATGTATGATGAGTAGTGAAGGTGCTAAGCAGCTGTCATGTGTGGGAGGATCAGCCTCAACCTTCATAAAATCAATACACCAATGTCAAGCTGTCCATTAATTTTTGGGCTAAGATTTCATTACACTACACTAACTGGAATGGGTGTTTCCTTAACAATAAAGATAAATAAAATTAATTACTAGTCTTGTCAATCGAGTAAAATAATAATTACATGATATGCAGATCAAATTAATTCACAAAAAGTGGTACCTCATGGTAGTCAGGTGGCACAATGAATTGTGGTAAAAAATATATATATACACAGTGCAAAACAAAGTGGTTTGCTCTTTGTGCATATTTGTTTTTTTAGCATGCATTAATATTAAAAACTCAGACACTACTCATTTAAATGTTCCCTTGATACCAGTAAACGATAACAACAAATTAGCATTGCATTATGATTCTAAACTCTATGATATACAGAAAGCCTGAAAAGATTATTTGCATTACTGATTAAGTCTAAGCCAATTCCTGTAATACTCTAATGTGACAAACACACTCTTGTTTGATATTTCCCCTATAATCTGGGCCTACCATCTGTTGTTCTCGCAGGAAAGGCGATGGAGTGTTGGGGTGGATGGTCTTTGGGGAACAGGGGGTGGTGAGGGGTTACAGTGACTTAAAAATCTAAGGAGATTTCAGCAACCCAGAGTGGGGGTGGGTCTTATCTCTCTCTCCGATTAGCAGTATGGAGCTCCTCACTGATTGAGTTTGCCACATCTAGATTAGCTATGAAACCCCATCACTCAATCACCTGCACCTCCCTCATTTGTGATGCTAAAAGTGAATGTATGTGATAAATACGTGTGCGTGTTTTAAAGAACAAGAAGCCCACCCCCTTCATAAGATAAGATGGTCATTGCAGAATGATTGAGGCACTGCTCATGACAATGGCCACCCAAATATACCTGTGTTTATGCTTGTGTGAATAGATTCCCTTCCAAAGATACTGATCAGCACTTCCTTGGCAACTGTTGCATTGAGTCCGACAGTCGTTTATGCCTAATTTCTACATAAATCTGTGCTAAGTCCTGTGTGTTTGGATAGTTTTAATAAAGCAACAAGCCACTTAATGTTCTGTGTTACTGTGATTCCATTACGGGTATGGGATGGTCTTGAAGTGGAGTGCCTGAAACCCCTTTCACCATGGCTCATGCGACTCATTCAATCAGAAGTTTTTTTTGCCTTTGGAATCAACTTTGGGTACTGAATATCAATTGAATAGGCAGATCTAAACCTTGCAGCTTGCAGACTTTTTCAGATGGAGATGGCTGTATGTACTGTATGTTCCACTGTTAATACTATCTACAACTAACCTGAGATAAGGCTTCTTTTTTGCTGAATTCCCACTAACATCTCAAAAAGTGCCAGTAATTCTGACATCAGTGGCAATTTTGTTTGCAGAGGGAGAACAAGGAGAACCAATAAAACCATAAACCATTTTATAGGTTCCTCAAACCAAAGTGGAAAAGGCCCGTTTTGGATATAATCAGACACTCCAATATAATTTAGACTGTTAGAGTGTCTAATATAATCCTTCAAAAGGAAGTCTTATAGTAGCACAGATGCATTTGAGAAGCCACATCTGATTGAATTTTAGCAGACAAAACAAGATTTCTTATTAGAGATCCTCTAAGGGACACCAATATGAATATTATTATTTCCTAGATATGTATTTTATTTTAAGAACTAATTAAACAATAGAGACAGGAGCACACTCAACTTCTGAGAAGCAGAGAACCTTGTTACCCTAGAAATAGCAGATTTTAATAATTGAGAATAGTTTTATATTGAGATGTGTGTATTGTAAAAAGAGATTACTAACAATTCATGGTTAGTTAAAAAGTAACACATTCTCTGCTATAAGTTTCACCTCTTGGGTGAGTCTTCTTCTTTGCCCACAGGTTCTGGTCTCTCGCCCAGTGGTGGAGCACTGATGAGACCCCGGAGGCGGTCGTTCTCTCGTGCAATATCTGCTGCGTTTTGGATGACCAGGCTGTCGTAAGCGCGCATACCCAAATCCTCTGCTCCCTGCAGGAACCGTTGGATGTTACACTGCTCCTTCTGCCGAGACGTGAGCCTGCGACGCGCACATTGCCTGGCCAACCAGCCACGCACCAACGTAAGACCCCACCCTACACCCAAGAACAAAAACAAAATGAGAAACCCAATTAAAGTAAAAAAAATATGAGCTTGGTGACAGATCATACAGTATGACCACACATCACTTTACCTTTCTGACAGACAATAATCTTCCTGTGCAGTTGATGGCAGCGGTCATTAAGGTGATCAGCCTGCCAGTATCTCAAGAAAACCTTACTGTTCCCCATCTGAACAAGAGTAGAAAAATGGAAGAGAGATAGGTAATCACATTAGCTCTGTTCCAAAATCGAGTTTGCTGCCTACTACCTATATACACGGGAAAAAAGATTTTTGCTGCTTGTCCAATTTACTTGAAATCAGCTAAAGCAACACAATTGCTGAACATTTGATCACAACTTAATTTAATTTTGTACAGCCCACTTAAATATGTCAAATTAAAGTTCACTTAATCCACTTTGTTGTTGAATCGTTATTGCATTGAATGAAACTGCATGGATAGATTTTTAGTTCACAGCATGCTTTACATAGGACTGAATTGGGTAGAAAATTACGTGTTATTTTATGAATTTTTAAGTAAAAGGAAAGACCTGTTTGTGTTTAAGGTTCAGTTTGGGACATTTTTGTTTTTGAGGAGATTGTGGTTAGATTGTATGATGGTTTTATGAAGATTATGGTGTTTGTTGGTTCATTCCGTGAACGTTACTGTAAATGTCAGTGCTGTGGCAAGTAAACAATTAGGATTAATTTTAAGATAAATTAAAAAAAAGTATTTATTCAATTTGTTCATTTTACTTAACCAAGTTAAAATGCATTTTACTTAATTACATGTGACCTTTACCTAAAATCTTTTCTTTAGCAGAAACATGCAAAATAAAAATTGAGTACATTTGATTCTCAAAATGACTGCTAAAACAGTATCATAATTGATATGTAACCTAATAACCAAATACCAGTACATCACATGAGTCTCAACTTACAATTGAGTTCAACAGAGTTTGATGATATCATGATGCTAAACTAATGGCACAAACACAAAACACACATACTGTATATGTTGTGTAAAATAGTATATCTTTAAACTCAATCTTTGCTTAGCAATATGAGAATATGAGATTAATATTAAGATCAAGAATGAAAATCACTCATCTGCCACTTGAATTTTAATGATATTGTCATAATACATTCTAGAACTGCTTTCTCTGCAAAGGATAGATGTGATGCTGGTTTACAATAAAAAAAAATAAAAAAGTAACTTAGAACACAATTATGTTGCCTACCTTAGACTACGATGCCTTAAAATCCTGTCTCAGTAATCCATGCTCACTAGTTTCAGAACAGAGCATCTCTTCCCCCGATGGACATTTCCCTAAAGCTCTGTAGACATCTTTGGTAACTCACCTGCCAGCCCTGGAGTTTACAATGCTGCAGAATGTGCCGACACTTCTCCTCTGCGGAGGCTTTCTTCCTGTCGGTGAGGATGGTGTCCACCAGCTCTCTGTATCTGCACCACAAACCCAAAGAACATCACTGTCACACACATACTCAACTGCAGAGGAACTCTATGAGCCCATTACTGCTGCATTATAGCATGATGGTCACTAATGCCTGTACGGGAATGCTGTCTGCATTAACCATAAGGACTACCCACTTCCTGCTGGCCTTGTTTAACAGGGCTGTGATTTTCAAATGCAATAACCATCTAGGACTTCTGAGGTTAAGCTACAAAAGACAATGCTCAATCAGCTTCACTCTCTTGGTGGGAAAACCCACAGAGAGATGCAATTCGAGGGTCAAAGGGTTTCAGAGTCTGGAAGACTTCTCAGCATCTGCTGCGGTGGCTGTTGGCAAGACAACCATTCACAGAGAAAGGTCAAACTTAGAGAGCTTTGCTGCATTGTTCTGGGGTAGAGGGATCAAGCATCTGTGGTGTGAGAGGGTAAACTGTAGACACACCCCTCGAACACGTGTGTGTGTTTGTGCATTTGGATTATGCGTTATGAACATCTGGCGCAAGGGAATGGTGTTTAATACTCAACGAGACAAGAGGAATTCACAAAGGAAGAACTCGAGCATGCGTGATCCATGCTAATTACATCTAGAAAAAAATGCGTCTGTTGCTTTTCAAATTGTAGGTTCAGGAAGTGAATGTACATTTTCAGATTGTTCGTTCATTTCAAAATAAAAAAATAAAAAAATCAAGGTCCATATCATAATAAAAGCCTATACAATTACTCTGCACAAACTCTACTCAAGGTTATCCATTTTCTCACTTTATGAAATCGCTTTATGCTTCAATGTACATTTCTTTCAATATGGATTTTTTATATAATGAGCTTCCAGACAAAGGATGTTTAAAAAAAATTGCAAATGCATACAATTGCAAGGGTGATGCATTAGTATGATAGCTTTCAATGTTTTAGGCATATGGATATCTATATAAAATTGAAAGCTATCATACTAATGCATCACCCTTGCAATTGTATGCAATTGCAATTTTTTTAACATCCTTTGTCTGGAAGCTCACTTTATACCAGTATTGATGATAACTAGGGATGTAACGATTCACTCAACTCACGATTTGATTTCATGATTCAATTCACAATTTTTTTTTTAACAAAATTAGATTTAAGACAAATTATAAATTAAATGTGTCATTTTATTATTGCTTGGACAAAATACTGTACTTTTCTTTGTGAAATTGAAATATAACACTATAATAATATACTAATATAGCACTTGTAAATTATTGCTCTTTTGTTGGTTTTGATTGCTTCTATCGTCCTCATTTTTTAAGTGCCGCTTTGTAGAGCGGTTTGCTAGCATAACAAAATTGAAATATAATGTAAATGTATATAACAAAACTCAATTGAAATTTTAAAACAAGCCCCAAATCAAATAAATAACACGAATAAAATAAATCTCTTCATATAAACAAACTAAGGCATTGCCTGTGTTCTTTCCATTCAGTTAGAGGCAACCACTGGATTTTAATCCTGATCCAAACAAAGATGCTGCATACATGCAACATGAGCAGTTTTTAATCTAAATTAGATTGTATAATTTAGAAATTTGAAGCAAAAACAGAATGATTTGACTTCAGTTGTGTGAAACTATGCATAAAAAATATCTGCATGAAACAGAAACAGCAGATGAGCTGAATGAGACGCAGATGCACGCTCTGCAGCAGGTGGCGCTTAAAGCGTTTTCCTTGGTTTCCGCTGTAAACAAAACAGCGCTGCACTTATGAACTTTAATAACTTATACAGAGGCAAGCGGCGATAAGCAAAATACCATCGTCAAGACAGTCAGTTCCCCTCAGTGATACATTCATATAAACTCCTACCCCCTAATTGAATCGCGATTTGTTTAGCATCTCAACCGATTTGAATCGTCACATATTTAAATCGATTTTCAACCGGCTCGCGGTTAATCGTTACATCCCTAATGATAACGGTTTTAAAAATCAAATACTGATATGTTTATACGATACATATGATAATTTCATAAATAATCCAGTACAATTTCTATATAGCTGAAATAAAAAACATAATAGTTGGATCACATTTACTGTTGCTCTGCCAAATTTTGCAGGTGAAGTCCATTCATTTCAATAGGTATCGGTGTGATTTGGAGTTTCACGCAACGGGCGAAAAAGTTCCCTATGCGGATTTAGTTCATGTTCAAATTGGTCATGCGAATTTGTGAATTTTAGTGCTGATAAACACATAACTGCTTGGTTTAAAAGCCACTTCTGTGTGAGCGGTGATTTACACATCGCTCGGCTATTGATAATGGACCCTTTCTTCTGCTTGCAAATTTTTGCCTAAATTTTATGAATATGACCACACCTTAACACCGACTGCCACCCATCATGGAAAAAAAAGACATGCTGCAACTGCTGCATAAAATCACGTTGTCAGAAATGGAAGATGAAAACGAGACTCTCTACAAAAACATAAAATAAAAATTATTTAGATATATCATTACTGTGAATTCTGACATGATAGACATGATAACCATGTAGCGAAAATGTGATATTGTGAGACACATTTTTAATACTTCTGTTCATATATTTTTAAATTTCACAGCAAATCTTTTGTTGCCCCATATAATCATTTACACATCTCATTCCCAAAACATTCTGCATTTTTGATGTGACTTTCCAATAATACTTCACAAAATTGATCTTTTATTCTGCCTGCCTATTTACACAATTAAACATGTGGTGAATACTTTCTCATACGCAGCTGCATTATGGGCCATTAAAGTGTCGCGCCTGTGATTCGTGAGGCAAGAAATCTTAATGCAAGAGTGAAAACTGACATCCTGACTTTCAACAAAAATGAATAAATAATTTGCACAATACCCTCACTTCCACTGAGCACACAGCTCGCATGCTTTGGTCAAGTGGCACATGGTGAACAGATGGGAGGGTGGGATTGCAGGGATTGGGGGGCTTCTCCATGCGCTCAGTCAAACACTTGCTTAAGCCAAATTAACTCAGCGTCTCCCTTTCAATGTGATTTACAGCAGCCTGGTGCTTCTGAACTTCCCCTAACCCTTCTTCTATGACCAATACCCACGGCTTCCCACAGGAGTCATCAACCATGAAGGGAGCAAGGGGAAACCAAAGACCTCTTGTATATGAATATGAAAATTATCGATGCCCTCACAGTTTGTAGGACCTTTGGGGATTGAATCATATGAACTCAACAGGGTCGACTGCCTGGCAGTTAAACTCTGAATTGGGATTATGGGAGGGGGTAGATCTACCTCAATATTCACAGTAAATACCCACAATAAAACAGGGAGGATGACTACAGACCATCATCTCTTATTCTTAGCATCATTATGGCGATAAGAACTGCTGACGGCATTTCTGCTGTCAGGAAAAAAAGCAGGGACTCGTGTATGAGCATGTATATTAATGCATAAATCAAATAGCTATACATTTCAAAGTACCAGAGCTGAGCGTATTAAGAAAAAAAATGGGAAGGTACAGAGAGAGCCTCATGTAAATCAGTGTATTATTGCAGGGTGTCCTGTTCCCAGCTGTTATCAATTACAGCCTCTCACTAGGTGAAATATATATATATATATATCACACGAGTATTTGTGTAAAACAAATAAACCAGATTAATTAGTAAGGCAGACATCTGGTGGTTCATGTTATGAGAACTTTTCAATTGAGAAAGATTTTTGCACCATGCAAGCTGCAAGTGATATCTATGTATTCATTTTTCATTATGTGGCTACTAAATATCCATGAAAGAAAAAACATTTGTGCATTATAAAAAAAAAAAAAAAAAAAAAAAAAAGGAAGTTTTAGATACAATTTATCTAAACGTCTTCTTATAAAGATGTTTGTCAGGTATGGTTTGTTTATCTTTCCAGATGAAGCAACCAAGGTCTTGGAATGCAAATCAAGGTATTTATTTATTTTTCAGCAAGTCACATTAATTGATGTTTATAATGTCACCCATAATGTAAAAAAAAAACTGTTCCTCTGACTTTCTATTCTTAAAGAATCCTGATCAACACGTATTACTGTTTGTACAACGCTATTAGACGTACAACTGTTTGTTGATTGAAAAAAAAAATATCTAATAATAAAAAGCATATTATCATGGTTCTGAAAGAAACATCACCATATGCCTGAAAACTGGATTAATTGAGCTGAAAATTCAGTTTTGCTGTCAAAATGTATTAAAATAGAAAGCAGTTTATTTTAAATTGTAATAATATCTCACAATATTACTTTTTACTGTTTTTTTATTTGAATACCTAACAGTATATTTATTTTATATATATATATATATTTATTATATATATATTATATGTATAATATATATATATATATATTAGATATATAGATATTATATTAATAGTATATATATATATATATATTATTGTTAGATCAAATAAGCCCTTTTGTGATCTAGGGATTCTGACTTCTTTCATAAACATACCTGTTTTACTTGACTTTAAACTTTAGAACTTTCTAAAACATTATTGAGAAAATGTATTGTAAGTTCTTTGTCAATAAATGATAGCTATAACTTTCAGTTTTCAACAACCAATAAGATTTATAATATAATTTTTATTTTAACTACAAATAAGGGATATTTTTTAGATGTTTAAGATGCTTAAAAATCTAAATTGTGTCACTGCAAACCCTGTGTGCATGTCTTTCTTCTTTGCAAAACAAAATAAGATAATTTTGGACATTTTTTTTTCATCCCCCTATAGTCATCGGGTCATTCAGTGTAATTTTGAATCCCACTGCCTTGGACAAACATTGACGAAAACATCATTCTTCAAAAAATCTTTTGTTCCTAAAAATAAAGAAAATCATACAGGTTTGAACAAAACAGAAAAGTCATGAGGTGAGGCCACGATGCAGAATTTTAATTTGGGGGTAAACTATCCCTTTAAGAACATGGTAATGGATACTTCAATCCCTCACTGCCTCATTTTCATTCACATCAAATTAAACGGTTGACTCTGACTCAGATCCATGCATTTGTTTCTGAGTCTATGTGTGCTGTGGTGTGTGATACAGTGAGGATGCTGCATTGCTTTTAAAGTTGGATGAGTAGTTTGTCCTGAGGCTTGACCTTAACCGTGATAAATAAGCCTGTCATATTCATTAGTGCTGGGCTAGAGACTACCACACACCTCAGGCTACACACCCCACTTCATTCATAAAGACCATGAAGACAGAGAAGAAAAATACTGTACTCAAAGAATCAAATCATCCAAGAACTTCTCGATCGCATGTCACACATATATAAAACCAACATCCATTCAAAAATATAATAACTTTCCCTTCACCCTCACACCCGCTCATGAATGCCTTGATGGAGATGCGGGAGGTTGTGAATGGGCTCTTTGTGACTCGCAGCCCTCTTTTCTGCCTTGGGAAGTCAAGGCGTCTTTGGAGGAGACGTGCTGGATGGAGGGTACACACATGACTCCACATCATAAGCAAACACAAAGTCGAATTTATCCAAGGCTTCACTTCTTTATTTACCCACAAGTCCACAGAAAATAAACACACACGTGAGCTCGGACAAAGACTGGCCCATGGCACAAGAAAAGGGAAAATTGTAGTGATCTGTGCGTTGTTTGCTCTGGGCAGTGGAAACAGAAATGATAAGTGAATGCCTGAGAGAGTGGTCAATATGTCAGAATATGAAATATATACAATTTTAGTTTTTTTTTCTGTCAACTAAATAGCATCATTAATTACTATATATATATATTCCAACACTTCATATCAATCTATCTCCTATATATAAACTATATATCTATTATATACTATATCGATATGAAGTGGTGAAACTTGCAAAGATAAGCTACTATGGAAAGTAAACTGCCAGTAGGTGCATCAAGTGACTGTCTTACTTAATGAGTCATTGCAGCGTGCCTTCAAAACGATTCCGTTTAGACGGCTGATTCATATATACCAGTGGGCAAAGAAAAGGTATTTAGTCAGCCAACAATTGTGCAAGTTCTCCCACTTAAAAAGATGAGAGAGGCCTGTAAATTTTCATCATAGGTATACCTCAACTATGAGAGACAAAATGAGAAAAAAAATCCCAGAAAATCACATTGTAGGATTTTTAAAGAATTAATTGGTAAATTCCTCTTTAAAATAAGTATTTGGTCACCTACAAAAAATGCAAGATTTCTGGCTCTCACAGACCTTTAACAACTTCTTTAAGAGGCTCCTCTGTCCTCCACTCGTTACTTGTATTAATGGCATCTGTTTGAACTCTTTATCAGTATAAAAGACATCTGTCCAAAACCTCAAACAGTCACACTCCAAACCTTATCATGGCCAAGACCAAAGAGCTGTCAAGGACACCAGAAACAAAATTGTAGACCTGCACCATGCTGGGAAGACTGAATCTGCAATAGGTTAGCAGCTTGGTGTGAAGAAATCAACTGTGGGAGCAATTATTAGAAAATGGAAGACATACAAGACCACTGATAATCTCCCTCGATCTGGGGCTCCACGCAATCTCACCCCGTGGGGTCAAAATGATCACAAGAACTGTGGGCAAAAATCCCAGAACCACACGGGGGTCCTAGTGAATGACCTGCAGAGAGCTGAGACCAAAGTAACAAAGGCTACCATCAGTAACACACTGCGCCGCCAGGACTCAAATCCTGCAGTGCCAGACGTGTCCCCCCTGCTTAAGCCAGTACATGTCCAGGCCCGTCTGAAGTTTGCTATAGAGCATTTGGATGATCCAGAATAGGATTGGGAGAATGTCATATGGTCAGATGAAACCAAAATAGAACTTTTTGGTAAAAACTCAACTTGTCGTGTTTGGAGGAGAAAGAATGCTGAGTTGCATCCAAAGAACACCATACCTACTGTGAAGCATGGGGGTGGAAACATCATGCTTTGGGGCTGTTTTTCTGCAAAGGGACAGGACGACTGATCCGTGTAAACGAAAGATTGAATGGGGCCATGTATCGTGAGATTTAGATTTTTGATTTTCCATCAGCAAGGGCATTGAAGATGTAACGTGGCTGGGTCTTTCAGCATGACACTGATCCCAAACACACCGCCCGGGCAACGAAGGATTGGCTTCGTAAGAAGCATTTCAAGGTCCTGGAGTGGCCTAGCCAGTCTCCAGATCTCAACCCCATAGAAAATCTTTGGAGGGAGTTGAAAATCCGTGTTGCCCAGCGACAGCCCCAAAACATTACTGCTCTAGAGGAGATCTGCATGGCGGAATGTGCCAAAATACCAGCAACAGCGTGTGAAAACCTTGTTTAGACTTACAGAAAACGTTTGACCTCTGTCCTTGCCAACAAAGGGTATATAACAAAAAAAGGGGGGGTATTGAGATGGAATTTTGTTATTGACCAAATACTTATGTTCCACCATAATTTGCAAATAAATTCTTTAAAAATCCTCAATGTGATTTTCTGGATTTTTTTTTCTCATTTGTCTCTCATAGTTGAGGTATACCTATGATGAAAATTACAGGCCTCTCTCATCTTTTTAAGTGGGAGAACTTGCACAATTGGTGGCTGACTAAATACTTTTTTTCCCCACTGTATATGTGTGTGTGTGTGGTGTATATATATTATATATATAATATATATAATTTTTTTTTTTAACACAAGCTCACAGTAGTTATGCGTTATAATTGTACCGTGTAAATGCATTCGTGCTACATTTCAGCTACATTGAACTGTCTGTGTAAATGCATCTGAATGCCGCTCCAGTCACTTCAGGTTCTTCTGCAGTGAAAAGATCAGTTTTGTAGATAGGCCTATTGATTTCATTTGATTGGTAACAGACCTATATTGTCTTATTATATTAAGTGAAATTATTAATAAAATGTAAGAATTTGATATGAAAGATGATGCATGCATTTAATACGGTCAGGGAAAATGCCCTTTAAAAAGGCCAAAAATGACCTGGAAATCAATTTAAATAAATTTTAGTATGCAGTAACTTAAGTCATATAAAACTAATTTCCCATCAACAAAATTGTGGCCAGTGAAAATGCTGAGCGGCTAGTAAATTTGGAAAACCACTAGCCACAGTGGCTGGTGAGCAAGAAAGTTAATGTCAAGCCCTGGTTACACATATTTAGATATAGATCAAATCAGCAAATAAGAGCACTCAAAAACACAAAAAAACAAGCTCGTACAGCTCTTGCCACACACAAAGACATATACGAACAGCTTGAATGTCATAAAGCAAAAACACACACACAATGCTGCCAGAGCACCCCCACGAAAGGCCATGAAAATTGACCTCTGTTTCAGACAACCTCCAGCTCGAAAAGCCCAAAATTTCCATCACAATCGTCTGGCCTTCGCCTACCTGCATCCCATCAGCAGCCTCTCACCCTGTCTGGCCCGCTGTAGCATTATTGTGATGCTAACACACACACGTACACACTCAAGACAAAAACAAACCACGCACATGGCACCACGTCACCCATGCACTCACAGAAAAACACAGCAAATCATGGGAATGTGAGAACGGACGCCACAGATCGACTGAAATAATGGGAAAGCATATGTCTCACAGAAACCATTAGCTGCGACAGAGAAAAGTTTCACTTCATGCAAATGAGCAGGTGACACTACCAATAGTTAAGAAGACATCGGCACACAGTAGATCCATCTTGCTCTTGTAAAATGGGAACCACTCTCAAACACAGCAATGTTATGCCTGAAGACTATCTGCTTCATTTCATGTAGTCAAAACAATATTTACAATCACGGGAGAATCTGAGCTTTTTTATCCCCAGTCTAAACACAAATGTCACAAATGTCTGGGTCATTTAATCCAGAGTCAACACGAGCTGCTGTCTAGGAGCTAAAATGTTCTGAGGATAAAGTGTCCATAGTCCTTCTCTCCCTCTCTCTTACGCGCTCTCTTTCTGAAAGATTCATGATGTTTACAGCCAGGTAGTGGAAACTTGCAGTGTCATGTGACCAGCAGCGTCCCGATTCATTATCGCACTGGAATGTCACCGTAATGCTTTTATCAGTTACTGAGCGAGAGAGAAAGAGCAGCGTGCGATCTAATGAAAGC
Organism: Sinocyclocheilus anophthalmus; assembly: GCA_018155175.1. Taxonomy (NCBI): domain Eukaryota; kingdom Metazoa; phylum Chordata; class Actinopteri; order Cypriniformes; family Cyprinidae; genus Sinocyclocheilus; species Sinocyclocheilus anophthalmus. Next base: position 112,688 of record JADLZN010002994.1, read on the forward strand.
ACACTGACTTACGCTGCTCAGATAAAAAGGGGGGAAGGAGATTGGAAAATTAGACACTTAAGTAAATCTAAAATGATAAAACAGTGAGAAAGACACTCAGGAGAAAAGAGCAGCGATGAGCTCAGGGGCCGTTCACACAGAATGCGTTTTTCCATTCCAGTGCGCTACTTTTACATTGTTTTTCTATTTAAACATGGTCTAGACGGATGTGTTTAAACTTTGGCTTCTCATCTCACGTTTAACGCATGACACCAGGTTATATAAATGCACAGATGAGACGTGCCGGTATTTGGTAATGCGGTATATCACGATAATGAACATGCACGATATTGTTATGGTGGGCACCTCAAAATACTGTAAATAATTATTTATTACAAATTATTGAGATTTTTTGAATGCATTTTAAGAATACTGTTCCCCTCACTGGTACCACGCACCGCACCGCTGATCTCTCTGATGTAAGTAAGCACGGATGAGAAGCACATGGCGGACCGCGTGAGAGACGCTCTGGATAAAAGCACATTCACTCTCTGACAGCTCGATTTTTGAGTCGACTTTGCTGTTCCGATGAGCATGAACGGTATATGAGTGGAGCACTCACATGGGCCGTGAGTGACTGAGCGGAGCACACGCATAGAGCGGGATAATACGCAGAGCGTCACACCCATAGACTGTAAAACATGGACATGGTGTCCGTGACGTCACCCGTAGGGTTCCGAAGATAATTTTTGAAGCTCAAAAGTGGGCGGAGGCGGCCGTCGCCATCTTGGCCGCGCGTCACTCCCGGATAATCGAAGATGGGCAAAGAGGCGGGAGCAGGTTGCTGAAGCCACGCCCTTCTAGCTCGACGGTGGTGACAGCAGCGCAATCCACCTGTCACTCAAGTGACCACACCCTTAATTATGCAGAACTTTAAAACTTAATATAATTTAAACGGATGAGTTATAAAAAAAATTCACCCCCCTCATATTGTCAAAATTAGCTATATAGACCAAAATAATTTTTTTGAACCAGGCTGTAAACATGTTTTTTTATGCTGTAAATTTGGGCATTTTAACAGGGGGAGTCTATGGGATTGACTCCCTTTTGCAGCCAGCCTCTAGCGGCCAGTCGATGAATTGCAGTTTTAGTCACTTCCGTGTTGGCTCCACGAGAGAGACCGGAAGGTTGCCGCTCGTGCACACCAGTGAAAGTGAATCCTGAGCGTGACTAATTTTTCACCATCAGAAATGGATATTAAATAGAAATAGCTGCTTTTTGAACATTTAGCATTTAAAAATATTAAAAAAAGTATTTTCTACTGGCACCCTGCCGGTTGAAACACTGCCCTATATATTTTTTGTAAACCGTCACAACAAGCGACGGAACTTTAATCCCTGCATTATTATTATTGCTGCTATTATGAATTTATAAATATATTTATTATTACATATTTAAAAAAAATTATATATTGTACAGTAATTTCACTGTAAAATAAAATTGACTTTGATATGTCCTCCCTAAACTTCCTGTTTCCATAGAAAATACATAAACACTGGAAACACTCGTCTCAAAAGTCACTTCATTATAATTACCAAAACTAAAATAAATAAATAAACAATGTAATCGCTAAAATAACTGTTCTGAAAAACCTAGCTACACGAAACTGAAGTAAATTTGAAAACTAAAAAAAAAAAACAACAACAAAGAACCCGTCTGGTGAACTTCGACAAAAGTTAAGTTTGAAGGGGACATAGAGGAAGGAAATTAGAGAAAAGTGGTCAAAATGAGTGGGAACGTTACGAGCCTCTCCAGACCAAAATTTAAAAAGGTTTCCCCCCCCCCCCCTTTTTGGGCAAGAGCGGGAACACCTATTCTATGGGTGTCAGTATGACACTGAGGCACTGTGTTCCCGAGGAAGATGAAGCCAGAGTCACACTGAACCCTTGCTTGACAGAAGAAACAGCCTGCTCCTCTTTCATTTTGGCTGGCACTTTTATATTGTTTTTTCACGTTCTGAAAAACGCGGGAAGATTTCTTGAAATTACAATCTGCCCCCTTTTACAATCCAATTTCCAGTCTTTCTCTTTGATGCTTTATCCCATTTCTCTCTCTTCCAGTCATATGAAGTTGAGCTGAGATCAGGGTGACCCATCCGAGAGCACTTCGTCCTCTCCGAAACTGCCCCATTATCACCCCATCAGAAAAATGGCCACTCAAAACAACCAGTTCCCACTGAGGCCTATGAGCATTAATCATGGCGTGAATCCAGTGTCACACCCTAGACGCTGCTCTCAGCACACACACACACACACACGGTATATACTTTCTGCCTAACCTCAGCTGAACTGAAAGTCCATCTTGAGCATATAGCGCAGACAGCTTGAGTCAGGCAGACACATATCAGCGTCTGAGAAAGTGCACTTACGATATATTTCCAGCAGGAATTCCTCTTTACCTCATTTGTCCTGACGGCACAAATGGATTGAAAAAAACTCTTGTGCTGAGTGTATACAGTAGAAACATAAATATATGTCCACAGAAAAGAGTTTAAACAGACGTCTTGACCTCAGAAAGTCTCCCTCCCGTAATAATATAGATAATATATATATATATATATATATATATATCTGTGGTTCTCATAGGAACCTCTAGATATGAATGCTTGATTTAAACAGACACAGGAAACTCCAGAACCTGCTCAACATTTTCAAACACATTACATTTATACTACATTCAGGGAAATACATATTTATTATTTAGTTGTTTAGTCCATTATTATTTGATATTAAGCATACTACATTGTATAATATAATATCATGTTTTATTCTCATGAGTTTATTCTGCTGAGCACTAATGTCAAATATGACAGTATTACAAATACAAATATATGTATATTGTAGTTTTGATTGAATTGATTAGGTTTATGTGGATCAAAAATCAATAAAACTATAATATTGTTAATTATTTTAATGTTTAAAATAACTATTATAATATATAATTCCGTGATGCAAGCCTGAATTTTCAGCACTTACTCCAGTCGTCAATGTCACATGAACCGTCAGAAATCACTCTACGATGTTTGACTTTGTGGCTCAAGAAATATTGTATTATTATGACTGTTAAATCACATTTTTTTGTGGAACCCATAATTTACCTGATCTTTGATGAATAGACAGTTTCAAATGAACAGCATTTTGGCAATCTTTTGGAACATTATAATGCTTTACTGTCACTTTTGATTCATTAATTCCCATCTTGCTGAATAATATATATATTTCTTTCTTTATTATAAATACTTTTTTTGACTGATTTTTAAACTTTAAAATTTTAACGCGCCCCAACTTTTGAAAAGTAGTGTATATTTTACACATGTAACAATTATTATTTAAAGAACATGTGGTTTACTGCTTACAAACAGTAATGTGGCACCTATTTGTACCCTATCTTGCTGTAGAAAGTGCCTTACAATCACGTCAGTGCTCAGTTGAAGGGTTGCGGATCTCACCTGCTCAGGAAGCTGGTGAAAGACAGGCGGACTGGGTATCCATACCGGATCATGCGGACCATCTCCAGAACCCCCACGTACTGGAGCTGTGAGGACACGTGGAAGCTGTCGAACACATCAGGTTTTCCGGCGTTGTTTGGCCTGACACACTGAACAAAGTGAGGTGTACACGCTTGCAGCTTACTGGTGATCTCACACAGAGAGTTCTGGAACGAGAGAAAGCAGCAGGAAAAGACAGGTAAGGCTGTTGTTTATGTAATGTTACATTCAGATTTATCTCAATGACTCCTATTTGCTTCCATTTTTGTAGCAACATGAGTCAAGGTACATCCTCCTCTCACCATCTGTCACCACTTACAAGAAAGCCCAAACAGAACTTTCTTCTTTTTTTTTTTGTTTTTTGCATATAACCTGTACCATGGATTTAAAAGAACACAGTTTCCTCCAAAAATAAAATTCTGTCGTCATTTTACAACACTGCATTTTGTTTCAACTGGTATAACTTTTTACTGTGAAACACAAAAAAGATAGGGTTGAAAAACTGGCCACAACTCTTTTCCATATGATGTAAGTGAATGGAGACTGGAGCTGTTAAGCTTCAAAATATAAAAAAAAAACACAATGAAAGAATCATACAAGTCATGCATGTGACTCATGACTTCAGATGACTTGAAATATAGTGCATAGGTTATATAGACATTTAGTTTTTTTGTGCTTTTTTGTCACTTTTAAAAGCCCAGTTTCCCATTAAGAACCAGTATAAGAAGAAGAGTGAACAGTACACCTCAAAATTTCTCCATTTGTGTCATGGAGGTCAAACTTACGTATTTGGAAGATGCTTTTACCCAAAGCGCTGAACACTACCTTCAAGGTACACTTTTTCTTTTCTTTTCTTTTCTAAATCGGTTTATGCATTTGTTGGGCATTGAACACATGACACAGGTTTGTAACAAGACAGTCAATTAAATATATATATGATAAATATATTTCCCTAATTAAGTAAAAAATGTGTTACGCCCAAAGTATCCTTTATTTTGGACATAAAAGCTTAGATTATGCATACAACTAAACAGTGTTGGGTAAGTTACTCAAAAAAAAGTAATCACCTACAAATTACTAATTACTTCTTTAAAATTGTAATTTGATTACATTACTGATTACTGCATTTAAAAAGTAATCAGATTACTTTACTTTTCAAGTTATCAAACCTAAAAAAAAAAAAATACACTACAAAGAGAAACAAATAGGGTACACTTTCTGCATTTTCAGTGTCCACGTATATCTTCCTGAAACGAGTCACTAAAATGAACAAAAATGACGAGAAATGTATCTAAAGAGAGTTTGAATTGTCTATTATTAAATGAAGTCAGTCATGTTGAAAACAAATATTATCTGATAAAATAATCCGTATGAAACCAACGCGAGGTACAGTCTTTCCCATCTGAGCTCACCTATAATGTGATCATGGCCACACACATCGCGAGCTATAAAATAATCATCCATGCGAAACCAAGCTTGAGATGCACGAACATGTAAATGTCCACATCACCTCCGCAAACAATGAAACATTCAAGTTTATCTCAGCTACTTTTCGTTTTTGGAAGACGCGTTGTGAGGAATAAGCCTTGAATTTACCTCAGAAAAAGAATGCGATGCTGACGCGGCTTAATCCAGCAGATGATCTCCTTCTGATGAGTCATTTATTTTTACTTACGTATGTGTTACTGTGACATAAACTTGTACACATTCACTTGTTGAATTTTTCCCAAACTATAATACCAGACTAAAATATGTCATTTTGAAATATGATAGGCAACCTTTCATTGCATCTAAATGTTGTAGGTCTCGTCTGCATTTTAGTATGGTGGCCTAAAAAGGGAGGGAAAAAAAGTTCGGCAAAAGGTGGGCTCGAACCCGGGTCGATTGCGTCAAAAAGCCAACGACACACGCTTATCCATCTGCGCCACTGGAGCAGATGATTTACAGCCACTTTTAACTAAATGTAAATAGACACTCCATATTTTTTATTCCATAGTAAGGGCAATTCATACAATACATTTAAACTGAGCTACTTTAATACCATCTCCGAACTTTCTACCACGACTCTGATGTTCTTCGGCTGGTTCTTCCTGTATACATTGATTGACAGATGTCTCGTCCAGTCAGCGGTGAGTAATCCCAAACCAATGGCGCGGTCTCAAACTATACCTACCTCTTCCGGTTTGTCTGATTTGTCGTTGTGTTTTCTGACTTGTTATAATGTTTTCTGAATTGTTGTTGTGCTTTCGGAATTGTTATTTTGTTTTTTAGACTTGCATTTGTAATTTTGTTTTCAGAATTGTGATTTGTTTTGCACTTCTCGACCACTGTATTTTATCTATTCTCCGGTGATTTATTAAGGCATACTGACGGGCAAAACATGATTTTTACTTCAGATTTTTTAACACTGCATTTGTAACTTAAGTAACATAATTGTATTGACATTAGTAACTGTAATCAAATTACATAAATTTAAAATGTAACGCATTACATTACTGCGTTACCAGGAAAAGTAATTAGAATACAGTAACTGTGTATGTGTTATACCCAACTCTGCAACCAAACATGTAGCCTTTTAAAGAATATTGCATCTGACAGCACAAAAGCAGAGGCACTCAACGTATGTGCGCTAGAAAGTTCCATCCTTGTCCAAGGTCAAGGAGTTGCCGGTAACTCTTGAATGACAAGCATTGATCACCAATAAATTTTATTCATAATTTTAGTCACGTAACTGGCATGAAGACCTGAAGGGTAAAACATTAATATAAGTACTGCACAGGCCTGTCAATACTGCACCCTCTGCAGTATTTCAATAAATAAAAACAGTGAGAAATTCTAAAACACAACAGACTAACGTGTACTAATTGATATAACAAGATCGAATTCAATATACACCTTATTAATAAAACTAACAGGCAAGCAGATGATCTCAGAACATGAGCTCAATGAGCTAAACTGCATGCTAAGCATTTTCTTTACAATGTTTTTCTATGGGAAAACAATTAATATGGAAGTTACCACCTTGCATATATTCTGGTCATCATAGTGCTCAGTGCAAACCTGATAAAAAAAAAATAACTGG
>JADLZN010002996.1:0-102037 GCA_018155175.1 Sinocyclocheilus anophthalmus
ACTGAGCATGACAAATTGAAAAGAATGGGATTTACTCAGATCTATTATTCATCATACCATACAGGGCATAGGAGAGGAGTTATTATTCTGATCTCCCATATGGTTATTTTTTTAAAGAAATATGAATATGTTGATAAAGAAGGCCGGTTTATTCTTGTCCATGGAATATGGAACATATGTTACAATATTATAATATTTATGCCCCACCTGGTAGTAATATTAATTTTTTTCAGAAGATATTTCAGATTATGGCCTCTGAAACACAGTGCATATTGATTTGTGGAGGTGATTTAAATATACATCTACAGCCTGAATTAGACTCTACAAACAAGAAAACAACAACTTATAAAACCATCCATCGGAAAATGAATGTATTGATGAATGATATTGGCATAATTGATATATGGAGGGACCTATACCCAGATACTAAGGATATAGCAATTCCCCCCCCCCCCCCCCTGATGATGATGAACAAAACAAATTATTGATAGCAGAAATAACAGCAAATGAAGTGAAAGGGGTTATTATTAAATTAAAGTCTAATAAAGCCCCAGGACCAGATGGATTTACTGGGGAGTGGTATAGAGCATTCGTGACCTAATGGTGGCCTTTATGGGGAAGTCGTGGCCTAATGGTTAGAGAGTCGGACTCGTAACCCAAAGGTTGCGGGTTCAAGTCTCGTACCGGCAGGGATTGTAGGTTAGGGGAGTGAATGTATAGCGCTCTCTCCACCTTCAATACTTCAGTACCACGACTGAGGTGCCCTTGAGCAAGGCACCAAACCCGGACCTAACTGCTCCCCGGGCGCCGCAACATAAATGGCTGCCCACTGCTCCGGGTGTGTGTTCACGGTGTGTGTGTGCACTAAGGATGGGTTAAATGCAGAGCACTAATTCCTAGTATGGGTAACCATACTTGGCCACACGTCACTCACTCACTCACTAACTTAAAAGGAAATAATACCTATCTTGGTCCGTTCCTTTAATTGGGTCCTAAAGAATGCGACAGCTCCCCCATCTTGAAAGGACCCCGTTATATCTATTATACCAAAAGAAGGTAAAGATAAGATACAATGTGGATCATATAGACCTCTATCTGTATTAAATGTTGATTATAGATTGTTTACATCAATTATGGCCAGAAGAATGGAAGAACTCATGCCCAACCTAATAAATTAAGACCAGTCAGGCTTTATCTGTCAGCATCAAACACAGGTTAATATTAGACGCACGTTGCATGTTATGAATCATATCAAGAGAAATCAATTAAAAGCAATGATTTTAAGTTTAGATGCTGAAAAAGCCTTTGACTCCGTTAGCTGGACATATCTCTATAAGGTTTTGCACAGATTTGGTTTTCATGAAACTATAATCAGAAGTATACAGGCACTTTATGATAGACCGACTGCAAAAATAAAGATGAATGGTTATTTATCAAAGTCATTTACGTTGGAGAGAGGCACCAGGCATGGATGCCCATGGTCTCCTCAGTTGTTTGCACTCTATTTGGAACCCTTAGTACAAAGCATCAGAAAGGATAAAACAATTCAAGGCATTAATATAAAAGGAGTGGAACATAAAATAGCCTGCTACGCGGATGATATACTGGTTTATCTTGGAGACCCAACCAAGTCTTTACCTCAACTCATGAAACAATTTCAGAATTCTGGCCCTCTTTCTGGATATAAATTAAATATTGAGAAAACAGAAATAATTTTATATAATTATAACCCTCCTGTAAATATTAAAACTACATATTCATTAAAATAGCATTCATTTGTATGATGGCAAAATCATTTAAATATTTAGGTATCCACCTGACGAAAGACAGAAAAAATACAAAGAAAGAATTTTGGTCCACTAACTGTAAAAATTAGAGAAGATTTAACCAGATGGAATTTAATTCCTTTTAGTTTTAGCTCTAGGATTGAAGCAATTAAAATGAACATATTACCAACATTTCTATATCTATTCCAATGTTACCTGTAGAAATAACTGCAAAACAATTCATAGAATGGGATCAAATGTTTTCACGATTTATTTGGCAGGGGAAAAAACCCAGAGTACGTTTTAAAACATTGCAGTTGCCAAAGGATAAAGGAGGGTGGGCTTTTCCTTCACTAAAAGATTATTATATAGCAGCACAAATCAGGACAGTGGTAAACTGGTTATCATGCTCCGTGTAAGGATATGGAAAGTTGTATTTCAAAGAATATTCCTATACAAGCCATATAAACAGATGCCAAGCTACGACAATATATAGAAAAGATAGAAAACCCATGGACAAAACTTACTTTAAATGTTTGGACAACAGTGGTAAAGGAATTTAATTTGTTGGAATACAGTACAGTTTTGAAATGGATTGCTTATGATTCAGACTTTACCCTAAACAGGTTAGATAACAGATTTAAATTGTGGGCAAATAGGGGAATTACTTCTTTCTGCACCATCACTGAGAAAGGTGAAATTTTAAATTTTCAACTGCTAAAGGAAAAGTTTTTTCTAGAAAATCAGGATTTCTACAGATACCTCCAGGTTTTAAATTATTATGATAAAAATATAAAAGGAAAAATCAAAGATAATTTGAATCCACTGGTAGACCTACTTAAGAAGGCACACACATTAGGTATGAGATATAAGATAAGTTTCCCAGATATACAAGAGTTTGGAAAATATGAAAACACACTCTACAACCTATATCAAAGAGAAATGGAGGACAGAATGTGGAATAACCTTTCCTGATGAAGAGTGGTCTAATATATGGAAATTTCAATGGAAATCAACTAGTTCATTAAATTGGAAGGAATATTGTTGGAAAAACATTATTAGATATTTTAAAACACCAATACAAACAGCCAAATATAGTAATATTTATTCAAAATGTTGGTGAAACTGTGGATGTAATGGAGCAAGCCATTATCATATATTTTGGGAATGGCTCCATATTTAAGAATACTGGAAAGAAATACAGGAGGCACTTAAATATATTTTTAGAAGAGACATACCTTTAGAAAGCAAATTGTTGTATTTTCGCTGCGTATGTCGAGATATAGTAACAGCAGATAATAAATACCTGATGGGTGTGCTTATGGCAGCCAGTAAGAAAGCAATCACACGTAAATGGTTAAAACAAGAGAGACCAACTTTAGATGATTGGATAGATGTGACCATAGAGATTTATACAATGGAAAAGATCACTTTTTTGGTTAATTTAAAGAAGGATGCCTTTCTGGGAAAATGGAGGAAATGGGTTGAATATGTATCAGAAAGAAGGTCTGATTTTGTTGCTATAAATAAATAAAGGATGATCAATATATAGAAAGATACATGTAATATAATATATGTACATGTTTGCGAATATGCATGTATTCTGCTTAATATCTATATACATAATGAAGGTCATTTGAGGTCATTCTGGATGGAATTGAATTAGGACACATGTTCTCTCCCTAGATGTATATAGTTTTTATTATTATTATTTTTTTAATGTTACTTTTCTTTGTAAAAAGGAAAACAGGTTATACTGTGAAACAATTTAATGAAGGTTGAGTATAATTTATAGTTAAAACATACCAGGTAATAGTGCATAATTGTACAAGATACTCCATGGTTGCATTGAGTATTGTATGTAACTTGAAATATGCTACATGATTGTACTCAATGATTGTTCACAACAAACCAACAAAAAAAAAAAAAAAAAAAAAAAAAAAAACATATATATACCGTATTGACCCGAATAAAAAACGATGTTTTTTTCTTGGAAATACATCTGAAAAAACGCGGTCGTCTTATATTCAGGGTCTAGACTTTGACATGTCAATAATACACCCACAACAATAGGTGGCACCAAATACGCATAAAACAAGTGTGCCATGAAATGCGTAATGTAATGCGTGTTGTAAAGATCGCGAATAAAAACAAAAGAATAAGAAAACCTTACAGCTGCATGAGTCGTGACTGTCACGTTAGCCTGATGGGACCAAACTCCCTTTGTGATTTTAAAACATAAGACAGTACCCAGATTTGAAGACTACAGTAAGATTTAACTTCTACTGTTAATAAGATTTTGGTAGGCTACTATTAGATGGATAGCCTAAATGTCCTAATTCAGATGGGATACCTGTTTTTTTTTTTTAATGGTATATCAAAAAATGTATATTTTTTAAATGTGATTGTTACATTTTACCAGTTTTTACCATACTTTCAAAACAAAAATTAAAATAGGAAAAATATGCAATATGAAAATAATTAAAGACAAAATGTGTTTTACTGAGAAAAAAAACAAGATTTTTACAAAAGGTACATCTGGAAAAAGGGGGGTCTTATAATCAGGGTCGTCTCATTCGGGCCAATACGGTATATAACAACCAGAATTATTTGAGGGGACAGCCATTTTTAGTGGTGTCCGAAAACATATGCCTTGTCCAAATACCCACACTTGTCGTCTTTGCACTTGATCACTTGACAACTTTTATGATGTATTTCCTGTATTTGGTCCAAGTGATGCATGAAGACCACAAGCGTATGTAGAACTTTTCATTACCTGATGGGACACACTTATAGTGTTGTAAAAATGCAATTGTTTACAGAGCTTTATTTTTATTTTCAACTTCTAAATATCTGTTCAGTAGTTCCCATAACAGATGACAAAATTTTATTTTGTGGTGCTTCAAATTAAGTGATAAAAATTAGTTGCAAATGTTGTACAAAATAAATATCACCACATTTGGACCAATAACACATGCAACTCACATGCACAAGCAGCGTAATACAACACAGGTCATTGTAAATTCACAGGTCATTACAGTTCATTGTAAATTGATTATTAAATTGTTTAACTAGGGTTTATACATAATTTCTATGACATAGTTCAAGATAAATCATTTAATCTTATTACTGGAGCTGCTAGTTTGCCAGTTTGAAATGATTATTTAACAGCAAGCAAAAACTATGCAAAAGCGGCATTCCTTCATGTGTACTCGGTGTCCGAATTCACTCATTCGTTTTTATTCACTCCTTCAAGTAAACTGAATTAGTGACCTAATGTAGGGAATAGTGAATGAGGGTATAGGCGGCGATTTCGGATTCACCCTGAGCCTTTCGCCTCTCACTGCGTGTGCGCGCACACATCTTCTGCATTATTAAAATGTGATCCGTTAATTTGAGAGTCAAGTTGAATCACAGGAGTTATTATCAGCTATCCGATCGTTTGGAGCTACATGTAGAAAAATATAATACGATGTGGCATTCTCAATATTTAGTCATTTTGCCTCAGATACAGTATAATTTACATTTGCTTTAACAAGCAGGTTGTTCATTACCACGGCATCCACTTGCACATTCATGTTGAATGCGATTCTCGTGTGTAAAAATTAACTGTACATATAAGAGGGGGAAAGATGCCGATAACTATACATTATTTAAGGCTATTTCCATTCGTTACGACATTGAAATATAAACTGTTGCAGTCAAGTAAGCTTAATTCATAATGCTTCCTCCCCTGTGAGGCTGTGCGCTCCCCTAAACTGTCCGGGTGCTGCAATGCTCTCACGGTTGACTGCTGCAGCCTTTAGAAAACTGAATCCTTTGTGGATCCTCCTGATCTGCTCGTTCGTCTTTCTCCATGATTCTTTGGCAAATGGCAGCATCTCAGTCTCACGCGCACTGCACATGAGTTAACCATGACCAGTTATTTACATGTCACAATATATCCTACCGTGGTAACGATATACGTATATCCTGTCATACCGCCCAGCCCTACTTACAATATACATATACGCCTATAAAGATTTTTAAAAATAAAAACAATCAAGTCATCTGTTAACTTTGTGTGAGGAGCAGACCAAAATGTTATTTTTTTGTAATAAAATTCCAATCCAGTGAGCAGTTGTGACCAAAATGCAAATCAGTGAGTCAAATGTTTCTCAAATGATTCAGCAGCAGCAGCAGCATGACTAGTCTTCAGTAAGTCCAAGAAAGCCCACGTTAACACCTCTGTTTATCTCTCTGCACTGGCTACCACTTACGGCTCACATCAAGTTCAAGATATTGATCCTTGCATAAAGCCATCCTCAGAACAACACCCTTGTAACCTCCACTGTTCTTATGAGTCTACATCCCCTCCAGAAGCCTGAGGTCAGTAAGTGAGCGACGCCTCAATACACCATTAAAGAGATGCACAAAATTAGCGTTCAGAACTATTTTTCATTTGGAATGTTCTTCCCAGCCCTATCCGGAATGCTGAATCCCTGACAATTTTCAAACAATACAATATATATACTATAATATAATATAATATATCTTTATTGTCATTGTACAGCTGTACCATTGGCTCTCTCATTTAAAAGTGCACACATGCACACATATGCATACTAAATGTAAATGAAAACAAACGTAAACAGATGTGTGCAGAATGCCAATGTAAACAGCTGAAACATATCTCTCTCTTCCTCTATGCTTAGACATTTTTTGTAGTAGTTCACATGTTATTGTGACATAAACTTGAACACATTTACTAGTTGGGTTTTTCCCAAACTATAAATCCAGACTAAAATATGAAGGCAGCTCGTTGTATCTAACTTATTTCAACACTATGATGTTTTCATGCTCAATATAATATAAAACAATACGATATAAAAGTAATATGAGTGCATGATGAATGCTATGAGTTTAAGAATGATTAGACCATGTTTATTATTAATACTCTGTTCACAAATAGATTTGTGTAACTGCTAAACAATAATAATCAGTTTCTCAGATATAAAATGTCCTTTTTTACAGTAGTACAAAGCATGCGTGAGTCTATGACTACAAAATCTATATATATACAGATGCTCCTGATATTAACATGCTCACAATTTTTTATTTTTTAGGTTGTTTGTTATTTAGTGATCAGATACCTGCACCACAGATTAATCCTACTGACTTTCACTGGAGTCCCTTCAAACTGTTTTCCTCTGAGAGCACTCTACCAACATCAGATGTTCAACTACATTGATATTCTATGGTAAAACAAGCTCCTTGACTACTGATGATGTTTTTTTTTTCTTGAATCCATGGAAAGAAGCAGCAAACACTTAAATATCAGGTATGGTTTATTTGTTTCACTTGTTGAACAGAATCTGTTTTCAGGAATGACTCAAAGTCTGTACACATCTCTGTGGTTAGACCAGTGTTAACAATAATGCGTCTATGACCTTCATTATGTATTTGCTATATAGTGATGTAATATAAAACTAATATAATAAAAAAAAAAAAAAAAAAAAAATTTAATCTCCTCACATTCTGTCTTACCTGCCTCACAGTCACATGACTCACTGATGGGGCCTTTGTCTCTCAGGTGTGAATCACTAAATATTCATGGCCACTGTCACTCGGATAAAGCTTGACTATCACAAAACATGTCTTACAAAATTTAAATCAATATATTGTTTTCTGTGAATGAGTGAGCAGAATGATTTTCACATCATTTTGATGTACATATTCTATAGCCTACAAGACTGATTACTCAAAAGTCTTATTCAGAACTATTCAGTATGGGTTTTATGGCCTTATTTCAGCTACATTTTGTCCCCAAAACTTACTAACCACGCATAATATCTTTTTTTTCCAAAAAAATACAAACATGCAGATCAAATTTGCTCACATATTATTGTAGCACAGTTTGTGCTGAATACAAAAAAAATTTTACACGTTGACCAATAGTATAAGTAGCTGAAATAAGCACAAATGTCAGGGCATGTCAAAACATCTCAAGGGCCCCAAAATCACCTCAGATCCCAGAGGGTAAAATTTGCTCTGTTCCTCATTCAGAGCTATTGTGTGGCTTCAGAAGACTTGGAATAAAGTGTGAAGGTTGTATGGACCACTTTTATGGTGCTTTAACAGGTTTGGAACAAGTTGAGAGTAAGTAAAGAGTTTGTATTTTCACTTGATTTATTGCTTTAAGACCCTGAAACTGTTTTGTGAGATAAATCTGAGCAACATGTACATTTTTCCACATCGTTCATACTGCTCCAAACAGATATACAGAGGAATCGCACACACTCACTGCCAACTTTTAACAATTTACTGTTTGTAATCCACAGGTCACCTGAAGTCACTTCTCTGCCGAGTCATTTTTCCAGTTTGCAGTGACAGATAATCAGAGCGCTGATGAGTCATAGTGTTTTGTCATTTAGAGGCTTCTGTCAGATCTGACACTCCAGTGACTCAGCTTTCTTTTCTAAATCATTACACATGAGTGTCTGTTTCTGCTGTGGGGTTATTCATCAGGTTGTGCTTGAACATAAGCAGCCAATCAAAACTGGATGGTATGAGCAGAAAATGTCTGAATGTTTACACTTTATTGTCCTTCATGAATATAAATGAATAAATGTCTAATATGAGTTTATAAACATGTCTACTAAATCAATTGATGTCACTGAAAACATGATACTCCTGGCTCTTTCAAAATAAAAGTCTTATGTGAACATACTCTAATGTTAAAGAGCACATCGGATTCAAAAATCACTTTTACATGGTGTTTGCATATAAATGTGTCTTGGCAGTGTGTGGATACAACCACCCTACAATGATAAAAAAAATCCTTTCACTCCTTTTTTTAAATCCCCCAAAAACCTAAACAGTCTCAATTATCAAGCTGTTTTGATTTTTGAGCAGTATGACGTCATACTGTTCAGGTCCCACCCACCACTGACGGACTACCCCTACATTAGTGTCGTAAGCAATGCAGGTGTTTTGTAGTTGGATCTAAAAGTGAATATAAGAGTCTTAATTTTCTCATGACATGAAAGCCACTGAGGACGCAGTGGATCCGTTTGATTTTTGATGGTAATGCGCCACCAAATACACACACACACAAAAAAGAGAAGGTAAAAAAAAAAACGGAAGAGAGGGGTGGAGTGAGCAGAACTGTTTTTGACAAGGTTATAAGGGTGTTGTTTTACACGACCATTGAGTCATTTTAACCAAATATTTTGCAGACATTTCATGAAGACCCTAAAGAATCATACCAACTTATGGAAAATGGGCATCCGATGTCCCCTTTAACAACATTAAATCAACATGTTATGATGTTATCAGGACATTAACATAAAATTTACATCATTTAAATATCTATAAGTTTAAATATGTATATTTCTATGCAGTAGATTTGTCAATCCAATACATGAAAAACAACATTAAAGGTACAGCATCTTGAAGAGTCACAACAGAGGGTGGAAATGGTCATTGAAAACGATGACAAAATTTTGGGTTCAAGAAACCTCAGAATATTAACTCTTTGTCAAAACTCATTATCAGTGATTAATGAAAGCACTCACAAAAAGCTTCAGATAAGAGATGTATACAGTTAGGTTTTGGTAAACAGACTGTTGTTTTAAAGGTGCTGTAAGTGCTTCTGTCTGTCCTGGAACATCTGAATCTGAGCTGAGTCAGAGTTTTACACTAGTGTTCGACTGACATAGATTTTTTTTGATGGAGGTAGTGCTAATTTTACATACAGCACACAGTAAATATGACATGAATATGTTCGACTGGATTATAGCGCAGCACAACTCTCCTGTCCAATTCGCATGTACCCACCATCACGCATAGAGTACTAACAGGACTAACTACTACTGCGCTCTGGTAAGTCTGCAGGGAATTGTATTTATTTATTTAGTTTTTTTTTTTTTCAAATAAGAACGAGGTAGCATTCATTTTTAGGGATGCCACCTAACAGTCGACTAACATTTAGTCGATGAGAAGAAGCTTGGTCAACCAAAATTTTATAAGTCGCTTAGTCGCAGAAAAAAAAATCCACAGGAAGTGGTGTGGTCACGCAGTCCGTGATGGACAGATCGTTAACGACTGGTCTTTGTGGTAATACAGTAACTTCTATCCAAACTTTCGCCTATCATTTATCGACCTCAAATATGGTTTATAATCTGAAATATGTAAGTAGTAGAAACTTTACATGGCCGCTCAATCTAATGTTAACCTAGAAAAATGTGTGCTGTTGAGTGTGGAAGCTGAACAGTAGCACAGCATGACAGATTGAGGCTCCAGTGCGCTCACTTGCTCTTATGTACTCCGTCATTTTGGTCATACAGATAAGAGTAATACATCTTTAGAATCTGTAAAGCCTCTACGTTTATTTGTGTGCACTCACAATAACAACAAAACATTGTGCTTTTGTAAAAAATGCCCCCCCACCCCCACCCCCCCCCCCCCCCCACCCCCCCCCAATGAAAGCAAACAGGAGCGCTTTTGCAGTCTCAGCCTCTGTGAACTTGAGCGTGAAGCTTGTGTATACTTGCCTTACAGACATGGACAATATATCTGTAGAGAGTGAAATGTCTACTTTTAAATAAAACATTTAAAATCTGAAAAAACTAAACAAATATTCTCAGATTATGTAATCCATACGAAACATGCATACAGGCGCATCACTACTGCAGAGATGACGAGTCAGTGTCGCCGAATTCATCTCCTGTCTTGCCTATCTACACGGCCTGAAATTTGGTGTGAGTTTGCGGGTATGGCATACAGTGTTAACTCCCGCAAGTGCCACGTTCGGTAAATTCCCACTCACTTATAAGACGCGCGATCTGCGCTGCCTCGTCTCTCTCTCGCGTGCATTCTGCAGCAGTCACTTGGATACGTCGTTGTTGCTTGTTGATGAGTTTGGCATGTGATGCAGCGCTGTGAAAAACAGTGTATGGAAACACAAAATTATTAAGGACCAATCTGCACTTATTAGAACCCGTGGAATTAATATACTGAATCTGTAGCCCAGAGCGTGATGTAAGAAACTGCAGCTCGTATAAAAATTGTTTTTATCCATTTTATGCTGCTGATTCACCAAGACTGCCGCGGGTCAGCAAAGAGACATGCATGTGTGTGTGTGTGTGTGTTTTTTCCTTTGAAAAAGTTTCCCCAGAAATACTTCGCTCTATTTAAAGGCAGTTCCCTTACAATTGTATTATCAGCATAACAATCGATGTAAATGTGTAAAAGGTATGGCCATGATCCATCTTCTAGAAGTGCATTATGGTAAAATTGTAACATATAAATATCAAGTTTAGTAGTTTTTTAGGATGCAAAATGCTAACTGGCACCGTTTTTGGAGAGGGCAAGGGCTTCAATTAACACTCATATTATGGGTGATGCTGAACTCGGAGTCTCTATTAGTGGTTGTATTTGCACTGTTCTAAACATTACTAGTTTGTGCAGCATATGCTGTCTCAGTGGCCTTAAACATGATTTTAAATCTATTTTTTCAAACTTAATGATTTAAATGGGGTCATAGGACGTTGCTAAAAGAACATTTTTTGTTGTATTTGGTGCAATGAAATTTGTTTATGCGGTTTAAGGTTCAAAAACGCATTATTTTCCACATACTGTATATTATTGTTTCTTCTCTATGCCCCGCTTTTCTGAAATGCGTTGATTTTTACAACGCTCATCGTTCTAAAAAAGCGAGATGTGCTCTAATTGGTCAGCTATCCAGTACGTTGTGATTGGCAGAATACCTCAAGCGTGTGACGGAAATGTTACGCCCCTAAACATACTGTGATGCCGTGTCCCAGCAGGATGAGACAAAACCAATAAAACATATTACAAATGAGGCGTTTGTTGCATCCAGTGGGGACACAATTAATGATTATACTGTCTTTTTACGCGTTGCATATCGAGCTGCGTAAATAAATACATATCTGCATTGTGATCGGAGAAGAAAACAACAAGCGCAACACTCTACAGATAAAAACTCGCGTTGGAAAGTCCTTACCAGGCCTTGTGAGTCAGGAAGCCCAGATCGTCCTTGCAAAGTGGAAACTGCCCAACTGTAAAGAAACAGCCTTTGTGCACAGACAATGTCAGGGAAAAGTCTCATCATCCATAAAATCTGCTGCACACAAATTTATATTTGGGTTGAACTGTTCTGGAACTGTTGTTAATACAACTCAACCACTGATTTCTAGTTGTGTCTCTTTTGGAAGACCAAACAAAGTAGTTTCGCTTCACAACGGAAACACACAGCGACTCCACAAAATGGCAGCGGCGGCAACAGCGAGAATAAAAGTTAAGCCTTCATTCTTTGCATGAACATTTGGGCGCCGTTATGAAAATCTTCCCACACAGTGACATAGACATGTGGGGGCGTGTTAGAGCGAGCAGTTTTAGGTAGGCGTGGTTAAATCTTAACTTTTATAAATAACATCTCTTTGGATTTGAGACTTTAATCTTAGCAAATTTACAGATCTTCTTTATGCAACAAGAGCTTGTAACACTCCAAAGAGAAAGAACAATTGAAATGGCATCTATGACCCCTTTAAATGGGGATGATTGTAATGAGAATAACTTTAATCTTTTCTTCAAATTAATACTGTTTCTGTGCTGTTTTGATGTTTTTTAAAGAGTTGGCAGTCAAAATTAAAACTGCTGGTTGATAGATATTCTTCATTCTTTATGACAAACAATAAAATGTGAATTACAGAATGTACAACATTTTTAAAATGTATAAATTGCGGTGTACAGCGTTTATTATGAGGGGGTAGAATCCACAGCTCAGTACTCACTACTCAATACTCATGAGTACTTTTAAATAGGCTACTCTTTTACTCTTACTCAAGTAGTTTTTTGGACAAGTACTTTTACTTTGGAAGGTAATGGTACTTTTACTTAAGTATATTTTTTCAATACTCTTTCCACCACTGCCACGTGTGTGGAATTGTATTGCACTCACATATTCTAGCCTTACGTCTTGGAATATATGAACCGCAATAAGCATTTCAACGGAATTGTCATGAACAAGTAAGTAACAAGTAACATGTCTGCCACTTTTGTTCTGACCAACTGAAAAAAAAGTATTACAATAAATCGAGCTACCAATGGTGATTTAATCTAAATTAGCTCATATCACATCAAACCGTGCAAATTATTATTATTGTTATACTTTATTCTCAAATGATTAATGTTAACAACATCAGCATTGGTGACTTTGAGTAGTGTGTATAAGTGAGTAGATTTCAATTTATGTTCAGTCTAATTTCTAATTGTCATACTCTTCGAATTTCGTATTAAGAAATTTTAACCCAAAAAGCAAATTATGCTCCCTTCGAACTGGTTGTCTTTAAAATACAAATATTGTGTAATCCCAGGCTATCTGTAATCAGAAGCACATTTAAAACTGGAATATAATTTAATTTCATTCACATGTGTTTCATAAACACATAATCCTTTCTGGATTACAATCTGCCATCAAAATGATACATTTAATTATTCCAGCTGCTGTGAGAAAAGGCTATAAACGATCGCCACCTGCAGGATCCTCACATGCGATAGCCTAGTAGCCGGGACAACTTCTTTATGTACAGACGTGACGTAATGACGCAGCGGCATGCTCGAATTTGCCACGTAAACCTACCCGTACCACTCAAATTAGAAAACATTATTATAAACTGACCGTTGTGAATCAGGCTAAAGTAAGGTGATAGTTTAGAACACTGGCTGGTTGTGTGCTTGCTCAAATATTGATTTCGGATAATTTTTAACCAAAAAAAGTTACGGACTGCAGCTTTAGCCGAAAACACAGAAGAAACCACTGTTTAGCATAGATTATTAAATTCATCATCATTACTTCTGCCGGTGAGCTGTGGCAAGCTTTATGCATGCACTCGAGCGCTTATTAGGTTATGTAGGCAATTAAAGGCTCATTAGCATGATTTAAATGGTTTATTAATAAACGTGTGTCGTGAGTCGTGAGTCGACTAATGCTTAAAATTAACGACTACTAGTCGACTAGAAAAATATTTAGTCGAGGGCAGCCCTACAAGTTTTACATAGTACACAATTAATATGACATGAATATGACAGTGGCCATCTGGAGTTTGAAATTTTAAAAGTTTAAAATATCCTCCGATACTTATTTGAACTTCTTACTTTCTTGCTTACTTGAACTTCTCAGGTAATATGTGAACTTGTGTGTCTCTGTGAACTTGTTGCTGTGCTCACTGACATGAATACATAAAAATCACAATCACATACTCATTTGTTTTCTCTTTTTATTTTAATTTTTTACATAATTCATTACTATTGGTCACCCTTTATGTCTGTGTCACGTAATGTCCAAGTAAAGCCCGGGATACACTGCATGATTTTTGGCTGTCCCAGATGAAAGATTGCCATAGTGAAGCAATCGTGGTGATTTCTGTGATCGTGGCTCTTAATTGGTGGTCCTATGTTGTACAGCGAGAGAGGTTCAAAGACGGGCGTTTTCCCAGTCTTGCGACCAAAGATAGCCTACGATAGTTTTCTGACAGTGTCAGAAATTCAGCATGATCAACGCAAAGTGTGTTTGCTGCAACGACCTACGTCTACTCAGCAGCCAATGAAATTGCAACATGAAATTACATATTGATCCATGCGACAAGCAGCGCTAAAATTTCAATGCCATGGAGGCAAAAAAATTAGAAGGTATACTGGTATGTGGGATACCCATAAAGAACAAATTCTTGTTGAGTTGTGGCAGCAGAGGGCATGTTTGTATGATGTGTCCTCTAGCTGCTATCATGACCGCACCAAAAAGGACATAACATGGAAGGAGATAGCGGAGGAACTGCAGCTGCCAAGCTTCCTGTGCAAAACTGGCTTCCCAAGTTGTTTGCTTTTCCCGGTCCATATTGCCCTCTTCCGCCGGCACCTCTTCTTTGTTTCAGCGTACATGAAAAGCACAACTGCCAAAGCGCGATCCATCTTGATGTACCGGTATTTGTTTACCACTAGCGCATGCTGATGACGTTGCGCTAACATGTGTCGCAGCCATCGCAGCCTACGATTCAATAGGCGTCATCATCGTACAGTCTACATGCTTGTCGTACCCAAGTTTAAACGATCCATGTCGCACAGTGTGATAAAGTAATGATCTTATAGGATTGCTAAAATCGTGCAGTGTGTCCCGGGCTTAAGACGAAGATGAATATAAAAGTTTAATTAAATAAAGATCAGCCCCTTGGTATTTCTAACTGACTCGATCCTAATGATCTGAGTGGTCTGTTAGGTTTATATTCAGTGAACATATCTGCTATGTATTTAGGTCCTAGGCCATTGAGTGATTTATAAACAAGAAAAAGTACTTAAAAATCAATCCTAAATATAACTGGAAGCCAGTGTAAGGACCTGAGGACTGGTTTAATATGCTCAGATTTTCTGGTTCTAGTCAGAATTCTGGCAGCAGCGTTCTGGATGAGCTGCAGCTGTCTAATGGTCTTCTTGGGAAGTCCGGTGAGGAGACCATTACAATAGTCCACTCTGCTGGGGATAAAGATATGAACAAGTTTCTCCAAGTCTTGACTGGAAACAAAACATCTGATTCTTGCAATGATTTTTAGATGATAGTACGTTGATTTAGTTACTGCTTTGACATGACTACTGAAACTAAGGTCTGTCTCCAGAATCACACCAAGATTCCTGACTTGATTTTTAGTTGTTAGACCCCTAGAGTCAAGGTATGCATTCACCTTAAGAACTTCATCTTTGTTTCCAAATGCAATGACCTCAGTTTTTTCCTTGTTTAACTGAAGAAAGTTCTGGCACATCCAACTGTTAATTTCATCAATGCATTGACAGAGGGAGTCAATGCGGCTGTAGTCATTTGGCGATAAGGCTGAGTAAATCTGGGTATCATCAGCATAGCTGTGATACTAGACCAGCACACCCATGGGCGTACAAATGGGTGCAAATGCATTTGCTATTTAAACAACGCAGTGCAGGACAGGAAAATTAGAACTGAGTCGGGCTGAAACTAGCAAAAACACTTCCGCCGCGCCTTGCGCTGCATTGCGCCAGGTGTATGATAGGGCCCTAAAAGTCCATGATGATGAAACTAAAAGAACATAATTGTGACAGTCTGTTGGTGGGTTTTGCAAATATTTAACCAATGAAAATTATTTAAAAGAGCTTGTGATTAAACCTAACTCAAGATTAAATGTTGTGCCACACACATTTTGTCTCTGCTTGTTTAAAATGCAAGGGTAAATAAAGAACTGGATTTTTGAATAGTACAGCATTTCCTTTGAGGGACGCCGTCGTCTCACTATATATGAACACTTTATATAGGCTATAAAGGCTAAGTTACAGTATGTATTTGAGGAGCAGAGACGAGTGTCTTACTCTAGCATTTGTTGTGGAGTCTTAGCAAGTACTAGTCTTAAATAGGCTGTGTGTAACACTTGTCAGAAAAGACTGAGCGCCTACATAGCTCCAACTTTATACCTTGCAAGTTGATGAAAATGCTGTGTGATGCACTTTCTAAATGCATGAATGCATTTACAATGCCGAAAGGGCGCTTTGTAAATTGGCACCACATTAGTAAGAGTCAAAAGTAGCCTACCACTTAAATTGGTACCAAGTCAACACAAACATATTATAAATGATATAACGATACCAGTCTTTCTGCACTACTGTTCAAATTGGTACATGTATAGGCTACTGTTTGACAAACAGAAAATTGGCATAATATCATTATTAACAAGTATTACTGTTTATTAGCTTAAAAACTAAAATACTGACTCAGGCCTGGTCGGGCCAGTAGATCAAATATGTACTTTCCCTGCCAAAACATTAATTACCAACATTTTAAATACTAGAGAAATTTCACAATTCTCAATTACAATGTACAATCACAGCAAAAATTAATGCTAGCCTAAATAAAATAAAGTTCAAACATTAAAAACAAGTAAACAGTCAATGATAATATAAGAACAAATAAACAAATTACAAGCAATAGCACAAATAATACAATAGAACAAAGACACAAGTTAAATAAATAAACAGTACTTTACAGTGCTTGTGAAAACTTCTCGGGTTACTGCCCTGTGAATACATAAAATCATTGACAGGCATAAAGCACCTATGTCCTCAGATGGGCTAAACAAACAATCTCACATTTTTGTTTTATACACAGACAGGGCTATCATTTAGACGGCTGTTATATTTCAGGACACTTAATTCAGTTATATGTCTCAGATAATAAGAATATTTTCTTTAAAACTGGTTACAGTACATTTAATGGAGACATGGATCATTCGTTAAGAAGCCACTTAATTGTAACAGGCTCAAATGGAACACAACTGCAGCTGTGTTTGAGATAGATGTGCATGACACCAGAGCCATACTGTGATTTGAGTATAATGAGAGAGTTACTGCAGGGACGCCAATTCAATGACTGTTTCCACTGGAGCTACACACACACACACACACACACACACACACACACAGAGAGACTCAGTCCCACACTGCAGGCTTACACACAGCAGCGGCTTTGATGAGGCTCCAAGCGCACACAAAGCACACCAATAAGCGCACACTACCCCAGGTCACATTTGCATATGGGCATTGTCTGTGGAATACAAAGCAAATTGTTATTCTCAAAATTTGTGCTATTTGGGGCGGCGGGGGGTTTGGTCAGACCGCAGTCTCTGACACACTTGCGATCATTAAAATGTATGCAAGTCCTACAGTATAATTCTAGTGCTTGTTTCCAAATTCACTTCTCCATTTCATCCATCTATCTCTGTCTGCCAGTCCATCTGTCCATCCATCTATTTGTTTATCCATCCGTCAATCATACATATCTATGCCATATTATACATCATCTAGCCAATCATACATATATTCATCCCTCCATCTGTGCATCCATCATTACAGTAAGTGCCAATAAACTAAATAAACCAATTAAAATACTACTACAGCAAATTACAAATTCCCTAACTATTTTAAAACAGTCAAGTGATGTTAAACTTCTGTGATTAGAGCAGAGGTTTTCAAACTGGGGTCCAGAGTCCTGCAAGGGAGAGTCCAAGAAAAAAATGTTCTGAGAAAATTGTGTAAAAAATAATTAAATAATAATAATAAAGCAAAAAAAAAAAAACCAAAACAACAAAAATTATTGAATCGATTAAAATTAATAAATAAATGTTGATTAAGAATACACCTAATAGGGACATAATAGGCGATTAGTAGTAATGTACTAACATAAGCAGAAGTACCTGCAAATAAGTAACACATTCATAATCCATCACTTTTCAGTATAAATCTGTTGTTTATACATGAAAATGTATAGCTGGCAGCTGCCTTTTAAATTTTAGGATGGGATCCCTCACATGAGGATGATCAATCATATTTGGGGGTCTGTGGCATCCAAAAGATGGAAAACCCCTGGATTAGAGAACAAAACCTTTTGTATTTACACAGGGCTTCTGCTCAGCCCTTTTGTATGAGCTTATATTATACAACATAGGGACCCTCTGTCATGAGCTGGGTTTGCTTCTCTGTTTCTCTCTCACACACACATACATACTCTATCATGCACACACACACACACTCAGGCACACCCATGCTCATTCTAGCTCTCATCTCCACCTGTTTGTCATCACAATCAGCGTGTGTGCTGCTTTGCGGGGACACCTGTTTCCACTCTGATCTATTAGTCACTCTATTTCTAGTGGTTGGGCTCACTGTTTTTTTTTTTTTCTTAACAACTTTATTAATCCCACAAGGGCAATTAAAGTAGGGTAGTAGCATCTCACAACAACTTAATACAAACATAAGATATTACCTAGACAATACAAAGAAAAAATAAGTAAAAAACACAACCCAACATGCTTCATAATAAATTCCATACAAAAAAAAAAAACTAAGACTTTGAATTATAAAAACGTATAGCCTCTGGAACAAAAGTGAATTTATATCTATTAGATGAACATCTAATGCTTCTAAATCTTCTTCCAGAGGACAATACCTCAAAGTAAACCTTCAAGGGGTGAGAGTCATCTCCTGTAATACTACGAGTTTTCCTTAACATTTGTTGCTCGTAGAATTCTGCTAGACTCTGCAAAGGCACACCAATAATTTTTGAGCAAGTCCTAACTAAGGTCTGCAAACGATTCTTATTCCTAAGAGAGAGTGAAGAGTACCAGCATAAAAAAGAAAAACTCAACACACTCTCAATAAAAGTAGTATAAAAAGCTCTCTAAAGTAGTATAAAAAGTTAGCTGTTCTCTGTCGGATTATTGTGTGACATGCATACAGTATTGTTTGGCCGTTCATGTCGATACTATCAGAGTTCTGACCATGTCTTGTCTTGCTTAGTGTGCTGTGCTCGTCTTAGTGTTCTCGGTGCCCGGTGGCTGCTTCCAGTGAGCCCAGCCCATACGAGCTCTCTCCAAGACGGGAGTCCTCGGAACCAGACCATCCCCGGTCGATTTGTGTTTCATTGTGTTTCATCCAGTTCTGTGTCATCGTACGACAGACTGCCTTGTTTTGTGTCTTCAATAAAGAGACTGATTCTAACGGACTGCCTTTGCACGTGGATCCTTTACAGCACCCCTGACACCCTCAGCCCTAAAAAACAGATCCAGTTTGAGCTGGCCGGGAACGAATGAATCAAAGGCTAACTACAGCTCAGGAAAACTCACTTAAAACATCAATGAAGTACAGCAAATTATATCAATAAAAACATCTCTGAAGATTTTCTTATCTTGCAACATTTTGCCTGAAGATGAAAAGGGAGACATATTTTTTTTTCCTCCATAGGAATCACTCAACTTAAAAAAACATCGCACACCTCTATAAAAGCACCAGGGGGCCTTTCCACTGCACAATCATTGATATGCAGAAAGTGTGTACGTGTTTGAGTGAGAATGAAAGAACAGAAACATAAATTAGAAGTGCCTTTGAACAGTGTGCAGTAGAGACAAAGGGAAATGCACATTAGCATTTCCTTTAAATGTTATGCATGCACTCTGGGTCTCCTTCAAGGAACCGAACAATGTGCTGCGCTAAATATGTGCACGTACTACATATTCATTTGTCTTTTTGTGCGAGAGAACTGCAAAGAATGAAAGACAATGGCAGTGTTTATGCTACTACCAGCATATATCTTAATGAAGGCAACCCTATAAGGCATTGTGACAAATTCAGTGAAAAAAGTGCCCAAGATGGCAGAGAAACAGAGAGAAATTATAACTAAAAAATGTACAGTAGGTCTAGTTCACCCAATATTTATGTGTGCTGTGCATTTTATGCTTCTTAGAGTATCGCACTGTTAGCATAGCAACATGCTAACAGCAAAGTGAGTCTACTGTGCACTTAGCTTGGTTATCCAATCCCAGCTCACTGGAAAAATGTGCCTGTGGTGACATTTCTACAAAATGATATTACATTGCTTATGGCAATTTCTAAGTGAAATGTCCAGTGAGTGGCGTTAGAGACCCGTTCAGTTTTATCTGAAACAGATGACTGAATCTGGCAATGTTTTATTATGTTGGCTGTTGTATGCATCACAGCAGTTTGGAAATTAAAAGTATGGTGGTGTTAAAAGGTTAACACTCTATTGCTTTTGAAAACAATGTACTATCTACACTTAAAACCTACTCTAAACCTCACTAGCTGCATTTTTATGGACCCTAATAATCTATTTGTAATCGGACTAGTAGCCCAGTCTGAATAAAAAAAAAAATCACATGTAACCACGTCAATTGGAATGAATTGGCCAAATCCAGTCTAAATTTCATTATATTGTAAGGGGTGATTTAAATCTTTTCTAATCTGTTGAAGATGACATATAAACACTTGATCAGACGAAAAACCGAAAATGGAGAGTTATGTGCATGTGCAATGACGTAGAAATGATGTATGACACAAGGAACAAACTCTTGTTGTTGAATTATAAGTGTCATAAATGACTGTCGTGTCATTCTAAAATTTTCCAGTCATCGTCTGTGAAATGGGGCAGGACAAATGTTGTCCCGCTAGTCCTTGCTTTGGACTCTTATCCACAGATGCCTTGATTTGGGTGCAGGAAGTGGCATTTTCACTGCTTCATAAACATAAGCAGCATGGCAGGTTAGGTTGTCTAATTAGGTTGTCTCCTAATTAAGAAATCAATAAATATGAATTCTGCTGTTTAAAACAAAGAAAAGGAGCAGGAGGATGGCTAGTATGCTTGTCTTGAAACAGCAGGAAACTGTATATTTGTACAGTGTGCACATGTCAAAAGATCAAATCCGATTGGAAGATTGTAACATATAAACACACATCAACATGATCACTTTATTTAGCGTTCATGTAAACACTATGTTTGGATTCATCAGTCAGGATGATTCCATCGAATGATTGCCACTAGTCTTCATTTCAGCTGGAACTGCAGTGATTATATGAATAGGTATGTTTTTGTAGTTTCATAGAGGCGTGTTTTTCCAGTGGCCTATGTTGCGATTATCAACTCTCGCTGACCCTCAGTACCACTCGCTCTCCTTCTCTCTCCCTCGGCCCTCTTATCTTTATTTTTTAGCTAAAGAAAATTTTTTGTCAGATTTTATAGGTGATTTGACTATGCTTCTGAAATACAGGCTTGGCAAACACTTTTGCAGATTATGCTGACAAGAGCTATAACTGACTTCTCTCTGTGAAGCGCTATATACATATAACAAATTATTTATTTTGAATACAAACAAATTATTTGAACATCTGCTGTAATTGTTCTCTCTATACTACAAACATACATGCACACAATGGCATACCGTGAATCTTAACCACTCTTTATTTTACCTTTTTGAGTCTTTTAAAGCCGTTTTTTACATCTTTCTGGATTTATATAACTCAAAATGTTTAAATCTACAAACTTTACAGTTGTCAATCAATGTGCAAATTGTTTTCTGATGGCTGTGCATGAAAATCTGCATTTAACTTTCAAGCGCTTACACTATTTGCTCCCATGCTTCAAGCTTCACAAGCTTGATTTCTGCACACTGTCAGCAATTCAGAATGCGATGGGCACTACTGCATTAGCATAAACTGTCTTCTGTGGTAAATTTTCATGTAAATGAATTTGTTCCCTTGTTTTAGGTAAATTGCGGCGGCCATGTTTAAAATAAAACATGGGGAAAATCTGCATACCAT
The DNA here is from genome assembly GCA_018155175.1 of Sinocyclocheilus anophthalmus. Classification (NCBI taxonomy): domain Eukaryota; kingdom Metazoa; phylum Chordata; class Actinopteri; order Cypriniformes; family Cyprinidae; genus Sinocyclocheilus; species Sinocyclocheilus anophthalmus. The sequence continues at coordinate 21,945 of JADLZN010002996.1, forward strand.
ATGCAGGGCTTTGTAAGATCTCACAACTGCAACTTTATTTGTCACAATTGTGACTTTATATATCACAATGTGCCTTTGTATCTTACAATTGATACTTTATTGTAATTCTGACTTTTTTTTAAATCTCAGAATTACCTGGTTTTTGTACTCAGAAATGGATTTTCTGTGATTGGGTCTATAACATTCCTATAGCATTAGATACATTATTAAAATGTTCTCAGCTGTGTGATCATTAGTCAAACACACATTCACACATATGCAGAGTGTGTTTCTAGTTGGGTTGGATCCAAAAGGTGAAACATGCCAGCTACACACAAAAGAGGCCTCTGACAGAATGAGGTTAGTGAAACTGAATCATGCAACATAGCAAGCCTTATGACCAACAGCAGTGCTCGACACTGTTCCTGAACTGGGATGGACCGTAGGGATGCAGGGAGATGATGTTTCCCAAAACAGACATGCAACGGAGATTCAGTGCAGTGCGTCATGCACTTATTATTTTTTTGAGGATACAGGTAAAGTGGTTCGGGATGGGGATGTGTGCTCATGTGGACCCACCAGCAGCCACGATGCGGCTGCTATTGTTTTATTAAATTTTTAATTTGAATTGAATACTTCCACCATTGTTAACTATATCATGAACTTCTTGATTCCCGTAAATGCATTTTGCAACCTTAATAGATCATGCTAGTTGGATCTCTAATGGGCGATGTGCTTAGCCTAATGTTTAGGTAATCTATTACTCAGCATAAAACCCTTCTTTTTTTCTTAGTACCAGACATGGGTGTCTACACGAACATATTTTTAATACACTGACTTTGTATTTAACGTGAATTTAATAAAAAAATTGTAAGTTACTAATTATAACACTGTATTGTACAGAAAAAGAGCAACGAACATTTACATTATAAAGAAGCATTATCCTTGACTTTCAGTCTAGCCAGAGTCCAGGCATTCTCAAAAACTCCCATTATAATATTTTAAGTTGTTTACACTGTGAAACAGGCACATGCAGAGGGGGGGTGCGGTGGGGGCTTGAGCACCTGCCCTTTTTCACCTTGATGCCCAAAATGCCCTTTTGTCAAGGCAATTTTTTAAAATTAAACGGCATTTTGTGAAGGCCTGCTCAATCTAACTATTAGTAAAATTAATGAATAATAATTTAGCAGTAAACAATATGATCCGCATGACCTTTTAACTGATGATCTCATCCGAGATGATCTTTCATGTTCAGAAACCTTTAATAATTTTATAAGAGGCAATATATGTTAAAGACAGCATGTTTCTAGGAAGCATTGATATTCGTAAACAAAGTTGTACTAATAAATATATTAGGAATATTATAACAGGTGATACAGCTACTTATAAAAGTCTAATTGTGGACCAATGTATTTAGAAATATAAATTGGAATAAAGTTTGGCATATTTGTGAAATATACTGTTTAAATAAAAAAAAAAAGTAAAAGAGGATACATTAAAATTTTATATGGTATATATGCAGCTAAAAGTATGTTAGAAAAATTTAATTTGGATATTGATTATTCCTGTGATTTTTGTTCAATGGAAAATAATTCTATTGTCCATCTGTTTTGTAATTGTGTTTACACAATGATTTTCTGGGTGGATATGGAAATTTCATTAGAAGGATCACAAATATTATTTTCAAGTTAAATAATTTTGATATGTATTATTCCAGTGAAAGTAATACATTTTACTTTACTTGTACAGTTTAATGTTTTGGCAAAATTTCACATAAGAAATGGTCAAGATCCAAGCCAAATTTGATTCATTTTCTTCAGGAGACTAAGGACTACTGCACCAGTTTGGAGAACATTGATAATAAAAAGCAAAGATGACTTGTAATTGTCACAGGTACGGTGCTCTAAGGAGACAAGCACATGACGCATGAGTAATCCAGCACACAATCTTTAATTCCAATTTTCACACTAGAGAATAACCAGGAGACAGATAAATCACAAGCATCTAAGAGCCATCTAAACATGACAGTGAACGACAAAGAAACTGAGGAAAGGCAGGGATATTTATACTAAACCAAACGATCGACTAATAAGATGATTAATGATCACCGGTGGAAACTAATGAATGATGATTAACTAAATGAGAACAGGAACTGAACCAAATAAGGGCAGACAGGAACTAAACAGAAACCAACACGTGACAGTAATATTTTTCACGAATATACAATTTTTGATTAGTGAATCTGTCAGGAGCAGTAAGAGAGAGAGAGAACCCAAATGCAGGTGAAAAATATGGGTTTATTTGAAAAAAGCAAACTCAGCAAAAAAACAGCTCAAAATGGTCAAAATTAATCCTTTGCCTGGCAACAGTCACAGAATGGCAAGATAGTCTAGGAGGCAAAACCACATAGGTGCAGGCTGCTGCTGAAGTAAGGACAGGCAGAGGTAACCAGATGAAATCTCCAGGAACAAGCCGATGTATAAGCTTGAAAGGCCAGAGTCAGGTAGGCAGGAGATCCAGATATCAAAGCCAACAGAACCAGGCCTCAGTATCCCAGGCAGGCCAGGAGCACATAGACAGCTGAAGCTGCTGAGAGCTCAAGAGCAAACAACAATCTGGCAAAGTACAACACACACACAAGAGGAATAAGTAGGGCAATCAATAAGCAGGATAACGAGCAGTGGCAGGTGAGACAAATTGACGAATAAAATGAAACGAGGGGCAGGGCCAAGAAATGACAAATGAAGGAACGCAAAACAAAACAGAAGCCATGTGCTAGATGCACATGACAACCATAAACACAAACAGACAGACAAAGCCAGGCTGATCAGCCCGGGGTCCTGACAGAATCAATGGTTTGTACACTCTGGCATGTTTTATGTACGTTTTTTGTAAACTGTTGTATATTTTGTTCTGGTCAATTAATAAAAAAGAAGAAGAAGAAAAAGACACCTTTAGTAATTTAGCGCACTACCATGCCTTCAATAACATCCGCGGCTGATGGTAAGTGGCATTCCCAGCAGAGCGGTGTGCTTGTTTACTTTTTAAATTATTATTATTTTACAAGAACGACGTGAAGAGAGCATGCAGAGCTGTTGTTCATATTGCTGCGTGTAGCCTGTGGAAGTACCGTTAGCTGCAAGGGGCTATACTATTTTTGTTCAATATTTTCCTAATGACAATTTTATGATTGGTTTTAAATGCTACTACGTAAAACTTTTTTCCATTTTTATCACAGAATAAGGCAGGACATATATTTTATAGTTTCTATACTGAATGATATGTAAATCAGTACTGCTTTCATCCCCTTGGACTGCCCCTGTGTTCCGTATCTTGTGTTTTGCTCGCCATGTGCTCCCCATGACCCAGTTTCTCCGGTGTTGATTATGTTCATTGATTTCCGGACCTACAAACAGTCGTTATGGAAACCGCCGCGAGATTCGCCACCCTAGCCCATATGGACCTCCCGCTAGTGGAGTTCGCCTGGGAATTCAGTAGGCTTGCCGTTTTGATGGGATTTGATGACGCCACACTGAATTCTCTGTTCTGGATCGGGGCCAACTACCATTACCCCGTCGACATCCCAGACACCACTGGACTGTGCTGGAGGGAAGGGATCCGCCGGAGTCTGGAGAGCATCCAGCCCTGGTCCAGAACCGCTCCATCGTCCAGCCCGCCGGCCACTGCACTCTCAAGCCCGCCAGCCTCTCCATTGTCAGGCCCGCCGGCCGTTCCATTGTCAAGCCCGCCGGCTGATTCCCTCCCAAGCCCTCAGCTTGGGAGGGAATCCCGCTCCTTAACAGCATCCCGCTCCTTAACCCCAAATCAGAGGAGGAATATGCGGAGGAAATTACTGTTGGCTCCAGCCTCTGAGCTTGCTCCAGTGAGGGCTCCTGTTTCCCAGTTAAGCCCAGAAAGGGCTCCTGTTCCCACGTCCAGTCCAGAGAGGGCTCCTGTTCCCAAGTTAAGCCCCGAGAGGGCTCCAGTTCCCACGTCCAGCCCAGAGAAAGACTCTTTTCCCAAGTCCACCCCAGAGAGGGCTCCTGTTCCCAAGTCCAGTCCAGAGAGGGCCACAGTTCCCGAGTCAAGCCCAGGGAGGGCCGCTGCTCCTATGTCAGGCCCACGGAGGGCCTCAGAACCTGAAATTTCCCCCAAGGAATTTTTTTAGTGGGGACCATAGGGCTCCGGCCATAGAGGCTGAATCTGAAATGGAGGATGAAGCGTATGGCGGGGAAAGGAAAAGTGGGAGTAATTTGAATTGGTCAATTGTGGAAAAACAGAAAAGGAAGAAAAAGAGTTGGACTGAAACCTCAAGAACAGATAGTGATGGTAAAGAGCAGCATTCTACAAAAGATAGGAAGCAGGAATATAAGGTAATGTTGAAGTTTGAATCGGGTGCTATTGGTATACTCAATCCATTGAAAATTACCAAAGCTATAAAGGAATCGATTGGACAGATTGAATGTGCGAAAAATTTGAGGGATGGTAAATTACTCATAATATGCAAGGATGGTAGTCAACAAAAGCCAGCGCTTGGATTAAAAACATTGCTAGGTCAGAAGGTTTCATGTTCAGTACTAGAGTGGACAAAATGGGTAAGGGGTATAATATCTGGTGTACCGACTGATATTTCAGATGAAAAAAATCAAAAAGATATTAGAGGAGCAGTGGTTAAAGAGGTGAGACAACTGAAGTGTGTTAGGGATAAAGAAAGAGTCGACAGCCTTTCGGTTATGCTGAGTTTTGAAGAAGATAAACTGCCCGATAGAGTGTATGTCGGTTTCCTAAGCTACGCAGTAATACCGTATGTTCCTCCGCCCCTGAGGTGCTATAAATGTCAGAGATATGGACATGTTGCAGCAGCATGTAGAGGGAAACAAAGATGTGCCAGATGCGGAGGAAACAAGGAAAGAAAAGGAAAGAAGCTGTGAAAGTTCAGAATGTGAAAGTGTCAGAAAATCTGACTTATGCAGAGGCACTCAAAATGGTTCAGACGTCAAAACCGAAGGATGACAACAAGGCAAGGCAAGTTTATTTGTATAGCACATTTCATACACAATGGTAATTCAAAGTGCTTTACATAAAAGAAAAGAAAAACAATAATCACAACAATAAAACAAGGAATTTAAAAACTTTGAAAATTATTTAAAAAATTGATTTAAAATGAATTTAAAACAATTAAAAACAAAATGATTACATAAAATACAGTGCAATCAGTTCAGACATCGCACAGTGCTCATTCAATAAATGCACAGCTAAACAGATGAGTTTTGAGTCTGCATTTAAATGTGACTAATGTTTTAGCACATCTGATCTCTTCTGGAAGCTGATTCCAACTGCGGGTGGCATGATAACTAAAAGCACATTTCCCTTGTTTTGTGTGAACCCTCGGTATTTCTAACTCGATCCTAATGATCTGAGTGGTCAGTTAGGTTTATATTCAGTGAGCATATCTGCTATAATTTAGGTCCCTAGGCCCTTGATTGCTTTTTTTTTTTTTTTTTCAAAAAAATAAAAAAAAAAAAAAAAAAAAAAAAAAGTTTTACTTTAAAATCAATCCTAAATATTACTGGAAGCCAGTGTAAGGACCTGAGGACTGGTGTATTATGCTCAGATTTTCTGGTTCTAGTCATAATTCTGGCAGCAGCGTTCTGGATGAGCTGCAGCTGTCTATGGTCTTCTTGGGAAGGCCGGTGAGAAGACCATAACAATAGTCCACCCTGCTGGTGATAAAGGCAAGAACAAGTTTCTCCAAGTCTTGACTGAAAACAAAACCTCTAATTCTTGCAATGTTTTTGAGATGATATTATGCTGATTTAGTTACAGCTTTGACATGACTACTGAAACTAAGTCTGTCTCCAGAATCACACCAAGATTCCTGACTTGATTTTTAGTTGTTAGACCCCTATAGTCAAGGTATGCATTCACCTTGAGATCTTCATCTTTGTTTCCAAATGCAATGTCTTCATTTTTCTCCTTGTTTAACTGAAGAAAATTTGGGCACATCCAACTGTTAATTTGCATTGGCAGAGGGAGTCAATGGGGTTGTAGTCATTTGGAGATAAGGCTAGGTGAACCTGGGTTTTATCAGCATAGCTGTGATAGGTAATTTGTTTCTTTCTCATTATTTGACTTAGTGGGAGCATATACAGGCTAAACAAGAGCTGTGCAAGAATTGAGCCTTGTGGGACTTTGCATGTCATGGACGTCCACTTAGACTGATGCTCTCCTATACTCACATAATAACCTCTCCCTTCTAAGTAGGACCTGAACCATTTAATTACCATGCCAAAAGCCCAGACCCAGTTTTCCAATCTCTCTAGTAGTATGTTATGATCGACAGTATCAAACGCAGCACTGAGATCTAGTAGTACCAGCACTGATATTTTGCCAGAATCAGAATGTAATCGAATATCATTTATTATTTTAATGAGCGATGTCTCTGTGCTGTGATGTGGTTGGAAACCATATTGAAAATTGTCCAGGTATCCATTTTAGTTTAAGTATTTGTTCAGCTGATTAAAGACTACCTTTTCAATAATCTTTCCTATAAAAGTAAGATTTTATATTGGTCTATAGTTGCTCAATATGTTGTTATCAAGATTTCTCTTTTTCAGAATGGGTTTAACAACTGCAGTTTTCAGGGAGTTTGGAAAAGTCCCAGAAAGAAGTGAGGCGTTCACCACTTCTAAGAGATCTGCTTCCAAACAGTTAAGCACCCTTTTGAAAAAATATGTGGGAAGTGTGTCAAGATAGCATGTTGACGATTTAAGGTGCTGTACTATTTCTTCCAAATTTTGCTATCCATTGCTTCAAAAACAGACATAGTATCTTCTCTTTGATATTGTGGTCGAATCTGTCTGACCTCTGCATAACTTGGGGATGTGCTAATCGCCTTCCTGATATGATTGATCTTCTCAGAAAAGAAGGAAGCGAACTCATTGCATTTGCTGTCGGAGAGTATTTCACTGGCAATCTGATTTGGGGGTTTGTCAGTCTCTCAACAGTAGCAAAAAGAGTGCGAGTGTTGTTTAAGTTACTGTTTATAAGGTTTGAGAAGAATGACTGTCTAGCTTTGCCTAGTTCCACATTGAAAGTACGAAGGCTGTCTTTATATATGCTATAGTGGATTTCAAGTTTTGTCTTCTGCCACATTCGCTCAGCTTTTCTGCATTGTCTTTTTATACTCTGTACTGCTGTTGATTTTCTACAAGCTGATTTCTGTCTGCCAGTTTTCCTGCTGACTTTCAAAGGAGCAATGTCATTAATAACATTTTTAACTTTTGAGTTAAGGAATCAAGGAGAAGATCAACAGAGTCTGCAGAAATGCTTGGTGTTAAAGATATAGCCTCCATAAATAGCACACTAGTGTTTTCGTTAATGCATCTCTTTCTGACTGAGACCGATCCAGATTTAGTGGTAACAGAGATCAATATATCAAAGAAAATACAGAAGTGATCAGATAGTGCTACATCCTTAATAACAATGGATGAAATGTTTAGACCTCTACTGATGAGTAAATCTAGAGTATGTCCCCGATTGTGTGTGGGTTCATGCACATGCTGAATCAGGTCAAAAGTATTTAGAACAGTTATAATTTCTTTTGTAGTTTTGTTTTCTGCATTATCTATGTGAATATTAAAATCCCCTGCAATAGCAAAACAGTCAAACTCTGAGGAAATCATTGATAGTATTTCTGTGAACTCTTCAACAAAGGCTGGAGAGTATTTTGGAGGCCTGCAAATAATGATAAACAGAATGCATGGAGCACCTTTCAACACAATCCCTAGATATTCAAAAGACAAGTACTGACCAAATGACACTTGCTTGCATTGATAGACATCTTTATTCAACAGAATGGAGTTGAGTCGTCCAATCATCATGTCAGATATTAATAAAATAAACATGAATGAAAAACTCATGGTAGTGGGCAAAATAGCGTTTGTTTCATTTTTGGCTGAGGTTGTGAACTGTTCAGCGCAGACTGAAAGTAGGACAGAGAGGATTAAAATCATTATTAGAGCAGCAGAAAAATATTTGGATGTTGAGGGAGTAACATTAGAACAGATAAACGACAAATTAAAGATGCAAACAGAAAATTTGCAGGCACTATGCGGTGGATCCTAATGGTGTTATTGATATTGCAATGGAATGCAAGGAGCTTAATAGTGAACGGTGAAGAATTTAAAAAAAAATTATTGCAGAACAGAATAATAAACCACATGTAGTTTGCATTCAGGAAACATGGTTTAAGTCTCATTTGGATTTTAAATTGCAAGATTATATAAGAGTGTGCGAAGGGATAGAATATATGGAGTAGGAGGGGGAGTGGCCACTTTTGTAAACGAAGGGATACAATTTAGAACAGTTGAAGTAGGTAATGAATTTGAAGTAGTAGAAGAAGAGGTATAGGTTGAAGATCAGAATTTGAGAATAATTAATTACTATAACCCGTGTGAGAGATTAAGTAGTGATATTCTTGAGGAAATTAGGGGAGATAATTTTCATAGACTGGTTTGGTGTGGAGATTTTAATGGGCACAGTACATTATGGGGAAGCGAACAAAATTATTTTAATGGAAACATTATAGAGGATACGTTAGATAAGTGTGAATTAGTTTGTGTTAATGATGGAAGAGCAACAAGAATTAATTTAGCAAAAGGAAAGTCATCTGCATTAGACTTAACCATGGTTTCAGGAAATTTGTTTAAATTATTAAATTAAGTCAGCTGACTGGGATAAATTTAAGGAGGTAAGTGAGATATTGATGATGGAAATAGAAGAATCAGTAGAGGAGGTTGAAGAATTAAACACTAGAATAAATGAGAGTCTTTGTAAGGCAGCAGAAGAAGTAATTGGTAAAAGCGAAACAAGTAGAAGGAAGAAGCCAGTTCCGTGGTGGAATGTTGAGTGTAGTGAAGCAATAAAGCATCTGAATAAAGCTCAGAAAAAGGTTAGGAAAAACTATGTTTTTAATGATTTTATTGAATATAAGAGGAAATGGGCAATTGTTAGGAAGGTGATCAAAAATGCAAATTAAAATTATTGGAGACAATATTGTGAAAGTATAGGGGAAGAAACTGAAATAAGTTATGTGTGGGGAATGATCAAGAAGATGAATGGAATACAAAGAAATAACAGTATTCCGTTTATAATAAATGGAAACAAACCAGCTGTTTTGGAAATCGAAAAAGCTGAAGGTTTTAGCCAAAGCCTTTGTAAAAGTACATAGTAATGATAATATCCCAGACAGTATGAGAAGGCATAGAGATATTTGTTTAAGAGATAATCCACAATTATTAGTTCATAGAGGATTATCAGGAAGTACGTTAGATAATGATTTTACCTTATATGAACTAAAAAGGGCCATTTTAGGGGCTAGGCAAACCTCCCCAGGGAAGGATGATGTGTGCTATGAAATGGTAAAGCATCTATCAGATACATCATTTTATATTTTGTTAAGGCTTTTTAATAGAATCTGGGATAAAGGGATTTTACCGACAATTTGGAAACATGGGATTATTATTCCAATTGCAAAACCAGGAAAGGACCCTTCATTAGTTTCTAGTTGCAGGCCTATAGCCCTAACGTCTAATCTGTGTAAATCGTGTTCTAGAAAATAAAGGATATTTTTCTCCTTTCCACAGTGGGTTTCGGAAAGGTCGGAACACTATGGATGCGGTTGTCATGAATCCGGTCCGTGGCCTTCCGGCCGATTACCAGTAGAGGTCACTCTACCATTACATTGACTCTCACACTACACAAAATTTTGCATGTCATCCCCGGACTACATTTCCCATCATCCATTGCATTACGACAGCTGAATTCAATGCCCAATACCCCAGCGTTCACTAAAATCCAGCGTAACGCTCCACCAGTGAGAGCACACTTATCATATATTAGACACGCCACTCAGCTTCATCACTCAGGGTTAGATGCGCTTGACCACGAGGTTACCTAGTGTCTCTGTTTTTACCTTGTTTCATCATCTAAGCTTGTCATGTTTCCCCGTGTTATAGGTCACGCACTGTGTCCCGGGATTATCTCTCTCGAGTCTGCCACAAATTGGCATACTGGTTCGCCCTGCTGGCCTGTGCCTTGTATCTGGATTATCCCTCTTGCCTTGCCATTAATATACCTGTTTGCCATTGTCTGACCTAAGCCTGTTTTTGACCACGTCTCTTGCCAATAAAGCCTTGCAGATGGATCCGCACGCTTCCTGTGTTCCCTCCGTTACAGAGGTTCTATGTCTAGAGTCTAATACAAGAAAGGCGCAGGTCACTAAGGAAGTTTTAGTATGAGTATTTTTCGATGTGGAGAAAGCCTATGACATGATTTGGAAAGAGGGACTTCTAATTAAATTGGATAAGATGGGTATTGGTGGAAGAATGTTTAACTGGATTCACAGTTTCCTTTTGTATTGATCTATTCAAGTCAGGGTGGGTTTGTCATTCTCCAAAACATATTATATTGAAAACGGTACTCCTCAGGGAAGTGTGTGTAGCCCCATCCTATTCAATGTAATGATTAATGATTTTTTTCCCAGGTCAGTGCAGGAGTTGAAAAGTCTCTCTTTGCAGATGATGGGGCATTGTGGAAGAGAGGGAGGAATGTTTTGTATGTGGTTAAAAGTATGCAGAGTGCAATTAATGAAGTGGAAAAATGGACAGATAAATGGGGATTTTGTTTATCAGTGTCGAAAACACAGGTAATTTGTTTTTCAAAAAAGAGAGAAAGTAACCGTATAAAATTACAGATATATGGGGTCCAAACCTTAGAACAGGTGAATGCTGGTTTAAGGTATCTGGGGGTTTGGATGGATTCTAAACTGGCATTTGGAATTCATACACAAAAATTTGTTGATAAAGCAAAGAAAGTTTTTAAAGGGATTCATCACGATGCACTTTTGCCACAAGGGATCTGATTCATTCGGGTTTTAATTAAAGATATAACATACTTTGGTTAAAATTTCTCAGTGATAGTGTAAAAAACACCTTTTTTACCCAGTCAAAAACAGCTCTTTTCAGATCAAGCCCGTATAGTCGCTGTTACGGAGCTGACAAGACCTGAGACGTGTGGATCCATTCGCAAAGCTTTATTTTGGAGAAGACAGAGATGTGGTCATAAAGCAGGCAGGGTCAAAACAGAGGCAGACAGGTATATGGCAAAACACAAGAATAGTCCTAGGGATAGCGTGGGTCGACGATTGGCAGACAGAGTCACAGGGCAAGGATAAAGGGCGAAATACAGGAAAACAGGCGAAGATCAAAACGTGAGAAATAAGCTAAGGCTAAGGCAGTGGAAAACAAAAAATGAAGGCTCTGTAGTGGTTAAGGGCTATCTGAGTATGCGCAAACAATACTCGGCAGGGCGAAGGATAAGAGTGAGTATAGTGAGTGTTACATAGGGAGGGAGGGATAGGAAACAGCGGGTGTGCATCAGTGTTAAAAGCTGTGTGCAATCCGTGCTGAGGGGCAATCAGTGCAATGAGGATGGAATATGTAGGCAGGGGTATGATGTTGCACAGTGTGTAGTGCGAGACTTCAATTGGAAAGAGAAATGGGTGACCTCTGATGGTGCGATGGAAGTCATGGAACGGATTTTGAAACAAGTCCATGTTGAGTTAAATGTTAATGAGCTCTGCTGCGCAATCCCTCTCTTCAAGCTGCTCTAGAGAGAAGTCTGTCCAAATACCCACACTTGTGGTCTATGCACTTGACCACTTATATGATGTATTTCCTGTATTTGACCCAAGTGTTCAAATGAGCATGAAGACCACAAGTGTATGTACAACTTTTCATTACCTGATGGGACACAATTATAGTGTTGTAAAAATGCAAGTGTTTACATAGCTTTATTTTAATTTTAAATCCTTTGCATTTTAAAATCAACTTCTAAACGTCTGTTCAGTAGTCCCTATAACACGACATAATTTAATTTGTGGTGCTTCTAATTAAGTGATATAAAGCAGTTGCAATGTTGTACAAAATAAATATCACCACTACTCCTCGGCCTGTTTACCACCAATAAAACGTAAAAACACAGGTTTTCTAACAAATTATATGTAATATCTAATTATATTAATATTTAACTTGCATTGGAAAGGTTTCCATGACCTCTTGTGAGATCTTGGCAAAACGTCTCACGATTTATTTCCAGAATATGATCCATGATGGGATACACTAAGCCTCGAATAGCGCTCCGGAGCGGGTTTCGAGATAGTGTGGAGTAGTGGCGTACAACGCGCCGCACTGCGAGCTTTGCCGTCTATACCTGAAAGCACCGGGACACGACCGTCTTGGCCCTACTTCTGACGCCCCCCCGGTGAACGCGCCTCTCAAGTGGACAAGCACCAACGCAACAAGACGCTGGGTATTTGGACAAGGGGAATGTTTACTTTAGCTGCATTCATTGTGAAACTTGTTAATTAGCACATTATTAGGAAAGGCGTTTTGCAAAGATTCATAAAAAACCCTTATACTCACTTCTTCTGTAGATGAGGCTGGATCACGAATGATTCGAGCGAACATAGATGCATTTAGGCTGATCGGGAGTGGCGCATTCACTTCAAAGCGAAAGTAACGTTAATCCTCTGCGTCTTCAGAAGCTCAGATGTCGGGAACAAATGACGACTGCTATGTTCATTACTACAAACATTAAAGCACATCAATTGCTTAATCGGAGACATCTTGTCTCCCCTCCCACCAGAGTCAACACATGGAGGGAATGTTGACAACTCACTCACAGGGTGGGTCTAAGGTAAGACAACCCCACCAATCCAGTCTGGCTGACACACTACTGTACAATCAACTATCGTGGAGGGCTGTGCAGAACTACGTCATTCTGACAGGAATCTCAGAACAGCCTGGTTTGAGAAAGGGGATTTTAAAATAGGGATTTAAAAAAAAAAACTGGATGGATTTTTATAATTATAGGATGGATGTGTACACACACTTCCAACATACATTTATGTTCAAATAACTTGAAAAGTGAATTTTGCATCCGATGACCCCGTTAAATATTTTAAGATTTCTAGCTGGGGTGGATTGGGGGGCCAGACATCATTCACTGAAAATAATTTATTGTGCACTAATTAGGTCAACCATAGATTATGGTTGTATAGTATATGGGTCTGCGTCCAAAACATTGCTGCATAAAGTAGAAATTATTCAGTCACAGGCATTACGAATACGTTGTGGTGCTATCAGGTCTTCTCCTATTCCTGCCTTACAGGTAGAAATCAATGAAATGCCACTTGATATCAGAAGAATAAAGCTAATGTTGAATTACTGGATATCAGTTAAGGGACATAACGATACTCATCCAATTAATGTTAAAATTTTGGGAACTTGAATCTGCCGGGCTTAATAGTTTTGAATGGATTGCAGAAGAGGAAGCTCTATCGAGAGGGATCATAAATGTAGAATTGAGCCAGACAGTAGTAGTGTCACCCATGTCACCGTGGCTCTTCTCTTTACCATTAGTAGATCTTCATTTGCAAAAAATGATTAATGATAAAAATAGGGTAATAACTAAGGATGCAATGGTTATGCAGTATCTTGAGCAGAATTACAGTTCAATTATTACAGTTTTCACTGATGGATCTAAAGATCCAGAAACAGGTGAAACTTCAGCAGCAGTATATATCCCACATTATCAAGTCAAAATTGGTAAAAGGGTATCTGATCAAGTAGGGGTTTACACAACAGAGATGGCAGCAATATTGTTAGCTACCAGGTGGATGGAGGATTCTTGATCAATGAATGTGGTGATATGCTCTGATTCTTTCTAAGCATTATCAAGTCTAATTAGTGGGAGATCCTCAAGACAAGATATTCTATATGAAATTATTTTAAGTATGTACAGGGTGAATACATTAGGAAGCAATATATGTTTGCTTGGGGTTCCAGCACATGTGGGAGTAGATGGAAATGAGGAAGTGGATCATCTAGCAAAGGAGGCCCTGAAATGATCAGAATCAGAATCAGAATTAGCTTTATTCGCCAGGTGTGCAAACACACAAGGAATTTTTTTTAAGGTGCTCATGGTACATACATACTGCATACATACACAGTTGAATGAGAAAAAGAAAAAAAAAAAAAAAAAAAAATAGTTAAACCTAAAACAATAATAATGTGTAGAATCTGGAACAGTAGATTTATGTACAGATGTGTGCATCATTTACTCTATATAGAACTGTATAAATAAAGAGATATGCATATGTATTTACATAATACTTGAGAAAGAGGCAATAATTAAGGATGTAGAATGAATTACGGAAATGAATTACAGAACGCAGGTAATGATTCATATGTTAGCTGTTTAAGCTGGAGATGGCATGGGGGAAAAACTGTTTTTATGCCTAGATGTTCTAGTGCACAGAGATATGTACCGTCTGCCTGAAGGGAGAAGTGCAAACAGGTAGTGTCCGGGGTGAGAGGGGTCTTGGATGATGTTTCCTGCCCGTTTCTTCACTCTGGAGTTGTACAAGTCCTGAAGACTGGGCAGGTGCACACCAATGATTCTTTCTGCTGTCCTTACAGTCCGTTGCAGTCTTCTTAAATCTGATTTGCTGGCTGACCCAAACCAGACAGTTATAGAAGAGCACAGAACCGATTCAATAATAGCAGAGTAAAACTGTGTCATCTGTGCCTGTGGAAGGTTGAACTTTTTCAGTTGACAAAGGAAGTACAACATCTGCTGGGCCTTCTTGACAATAGAGTCTATGTGAGTGTCCCACTTGAGGTCCTGAGAGATTGTGGTGCCCAGAAACCTGAATGACTCCACTGAAGCCACAGTGCTGTTCATGATGGTGAGTTGGGGGAGAGCAGGAGGGTTCCTCCTGAAGTCTACTATCATCTCCACAGTTTTGAGCATTTTGAGCTCCAGGTTGTTGTGACTGCACTAGACAGCCAGCTGCTCGACCTCCTGTCTGTAAGCAGATTCGTCTCCATCCTTGATGAGACCGATGGCTGTAGTGTCATCTGCATACTTCAGGGGCTTGACAGAGGGGTCTTTAGAGGTGCAGTTATTCGTGTAGAGAGAGAAGAGCAGTGGAGAGAAACGCAGCCCTGAGGAGCTCCGGGGCTGATGGTGCAGGTGTTGGATGTGAGGTTTCCCAGCCTCACTAGCTGCTGCCTATCTTGTCAGGAAGCTGTTGATCCACTGACAAATGGAGGTGGGCACAGAGAGCTGGGTCAGTTTATTCTGAAGGGTGTCCGGGATGATGGTGTTGAAAGCGGAGCTGAAGTCCACAAACAAGATCCTTGCATAAGTCCCTGGTTTATCCAGATGTTGGAGGATGTAGTGCAATCCCATATTTACTGCATCATCCACAGACCTGTTTGCTCGGTAAGCAAACTGCAGGGGGTCCAGCAAGGATCCAATAATGTCCTTCAAGTAGGCCAACACCAGTCTCTCAAATGCCTTCATGACCACAGATGTTAAAGCAACAGATCTGTAGTCATTAAGTCCTGTGATTTTAGGTTTCTTTGGAATGGGAATGATGTTGGAGCGTTTGAAGCAGGCAGGGACTACGCACAGCTCCAGTGATCTGTTGAAAATCAGTGTGAAGATGGATGATAGCTGGACAGCAAAGGCTTTGAGGCAGGCTGGAGAGACACCGTCTGGGCCTTTGGCTTTCCTTATCTTATGCTTTCGAAGACATGTGCATCATTCCTCTTCACAGACCTTGAGTGAAGGATGAAGAAAACAGTAGGGGGGACATGGAGGGGGAGGGGTGTTGATGGCTGTGCCTGGAGGACGGTCGGATCGGGGTGGGTTGTCAGACAGGGCTTTTTTTTCAAACCTGCAGTAGAACTCGTTCAGGCCTTCAGCCAGTTGTTGATTGGCGTCAGTGCTGGGGGATGGGGTCTTGTAGTGGGTGATGGCTTTCAGGCCTTTCCACTCTGATGTAGAGTCATTACTTGAAAGCAGTTTTTTTAGCTTTTAGTTTAACTTTGCCACTCTTATCTCCCTAGTCAGTGTGTATTTGGCCTGTTTGTACAAGTCTTTGTCCCCACTCCTGTAAGCGTCCTCTTTGGCCTGGCGAAGCTGTTTGAGTTTTGCACTGAACCACGGTTTGTCGTTGTTAAATGTTATACAAGTTCTGGTGGGAACACATGTCCTCACAGAAACTGATGTAGGATGTCACAGTGTCAGTAAGCTCATCCAGATCAGTAGCTGCAGCCTCAAAAACACTCCAATCAGTAAATTCGAAGCAGGCCTCTAAATCCTGCTCTGCTTCAGCAGTCCATCTTTTTGTACTGTACACCAGCCTTCATTGATATAAAAACCTAATCCACCACCTCTCGTTTTCCCCGATGACTCTGTGACGCGGTCTGCTCTGAACAGCTGGAAGCCCGTTAGATGTAGCGCGCTGTGATGGCTCCGTTCAGCCAGGTTTCCGTGAAGCAGAGCGCAGCGGAAAGTCCTTGTTTGTGAGGGTGAGGAGTCGTAGTTCGTCTGATTTATTTGCTAGGGAGCGGAGATTCGCCAGATGAATGCTCGGCAGCGGAGTCCTAAAACCGCGCTGTCGGAATTTCACGAGCGCGCCGGCGCGCTTCCTTCGCTTGCGTCGCATGGAGCGCTTGTATAGGAACACAGCTCCTCCGACTAAAATGTCCAGTAAAACATCTGAATGCTCAAATGTCGGCAGAAAGTTATTTGGTGTGCTATTTCTGATGTCCAGGAGTTCGTTCCTAGTAAAGCTGATCAGGAAAAATTGCTTAAGACAGGACAAACAAACAAAAAAAGTACAAGTACCAAGTAGCGACAAACCATGGCTGCCATCCGCGGCGCCATCTTCTATAGAATTGAATATTCCACTTTGTAAAGAAGAAGTTAAAGCTATAATTAGAACAGCTATAAAAGGCAATTGGCAAGTACAATGGAATGAGGAGGAAAGTGGAAGACATCTTTATCAGATTCAAAATAAAATTGGTGGTGAAAGAGGAAGTCGTGGCAGTAGAAGATAAGACAATCATTTCCAGATTTCGCCTTGGGCATACAGCTCTTAATTATTCCCTGTATAGAATGAACAAACCTGAGTCTGGGAATTGCACTCTATGTGGATTAGCAGAAACTGTAGAGCATGTATTAATATATTGCACTGCTTATCAAAATGAAAGGATTATTCTGATGGAAGAGTTAAAAGAAATGGGTATAGGAAATATTACACTTAAAAAAACTGCTGCATTTTGCTTGGGAACCCCAATTTTTGCACCAAAATAAACACCCTGGTGTAACACCCCTGTGGACTGTTTGTTGTGGTTTCTTCCCCTTGTGTTGGTTTAGCCCGTCTAATCATTAGTTAATTACCCTAATGGTGTTCACCTCTCTGCCCCTCGTTATCTGCCCTATAAGTTCCTGTCTCGTGTATTCTAGTATTGTCGGTTATTGTGAATGTTACCCCGAGTGTGTGTGTGTGTCTGTCTCTGCCTTGTTGTTGCTACATTAAATATCCTTCTTTTGAATCCTTGTCGTCCTCGTCATCCTGCCTGCCTCCACACACCTGGACCGTGACACCTGGACTGGATAGTCTTTTTCATCGTCTTCGATTTAACACCTACACTGTCGGTACACCCTAACAAGTGGTGACAGAAGTGTGATTAGTACCGGTCAATTGACGTGTGGAGATTGCCTTTTTTCTGGCATGCCTCCCAAATTAAGGAGTCAGCCTGAGGAAGGCACAGTTCAGGATGTGGACCAGGGTGCCATAGGAGGTGACCCAGAGGCAAGGGTGCAACCTGCAGAAGTTTCATCAATAGGGGATGCTGCAATTACGGCTCTTCCCAGGTGAAAAATACGTAGTATTAAATGTATTAAGAATATACTTGAAATTCAAGTAGTATGTTTATAATACATTTGTATTCCCAACATGCTTATTTGAAGTGCAATAAAAATATTGAATTGCATTTTAATATATTTCTAAAAAGTATACTAGAAATACCTTGGTAATAAATATATGCTTAGTTACACTTTTATGAAATATGCTAAACACAAGCACACTATTAGTGTAACAGATCGGCCAGGCTCACAACGATCCGTCTCACCTGTTCTGAGCACCTGCACCTGTCACCAATCAAGCACCTCATTACCAGCCTGCATAAAATCACACACCTCAGACACCCTCACTGTCCAGTCGCGTATGCACGTAGAGGACTCAATGACTTTGCTACTGCTCCCATTTGAATACTTCCTGCATTATTTACCTCCTGTGTTCCTCCTAGTGTCTCCTCGCCTCCAAGTGTCTCCCCCGTGTGGCATCGCCGCCATCCCTCATCCATCCCAAACCAGCATTCTTGTGCGCCTAACTATCAGCGCCAATCCCATGGCCCGACGGCGCCCTACTCTGGTTCGGGGGAGGATTGCAACGGATTTCTCCAGTGTAACCTCACTTTTGAAATGCAACCGCACTCATATCCCACTGACACGTCTAAAATTGCCTTTATTATCTCCCTGATAACAGGACCTGCATTGCGATAAACGATCTGGACTCAGGCCAGCCCCGTCATTCACGATCTGCAGAACTTCCTGGTGCGTTTTTCGTGAGGTGTTTGGAAGGACAGACGGGGATACCGCCGTGGGAGAGCAACTCTACTATTTGCAGCAGGGTACCATGTCAATTGCTGAATACTCACTGAAGTTCAGAACTCTCGCGGCAGCAAGTGGATGGAATGAGAGATCGTTGCTGACTACTTACAGACAGGGGCTGGAGCCCCATCTTCGGTTACAGCTCGCTGCATATGATAATTAATTTGGATTGGAAAAATTCATTCAATTATCCATCCGTTGTTAAAACCGCATGCAGTCCTGTTTAGCAGCAACACCAGTCCCCGCCACAACCTCCTCCCAGAGCCCGGTTACCCTCCAGAACCAGCACCAGAACCCATGATCGTGGAGAAGCAACGATTATCTTCTGCTGAGCGGCAGAGGAGGCTGACCTGGGGTCTCTGTTTGTACTGTGGAGCTCCAGGGCATATGATCTTGGCATGCCCCCTGCGCCCTCCACGTCTGTTGGTGAGTGTGATTCAACCTGATATTATTAAGATTGAGCCTCTCACTACCTGTGTAATGCTTACTGCTTCTGATGTTTCTATTTCAGTATCGGCTCTTATCGACTCCGGGTCAGCAGGAAACTTCATCTCCCGAAACCTCTGCCACCAGCTCAAGTTACAAGCTACTGAAACTGTCTACCAGGTCCAGTCGATAACGGGGAAACCACTATGTCGCCAACATGTACGATATCGAGTGGGCCCCATCACTCTTTGGCTGGGTCAACTTCATACGGAAGACATTCATCTTCTGGTTCTAGAAGGGTCTACTGCAGACATCATCTTAGGGCGCCCCGTGGTTGGTAAAGCACAATCCCACTCTGTCCTGGAAGACGGGAGAAGTTTTGAAGTGGGGCAAGGATTGCTTTCCAGTCTGCTTCCCCGTGACTCCATCACCAGCCAAGAAACACATGGAGGTCCTTCCCGTGAATTCAACCTCCATTGAAAGTCCCCTAGAGAAGCAATCCATAGATATTCCAGCCTGCTATGCCCCCTTCCACGACGTGTTTTGCCCAAAACAAGCCTCCCGCTTACCAGCACATCGGCCATGGGACTGCGCCATAGATCTCATCCCGGGTGAGCCAGTGCCTCGCAGAAAGATCTATTCACTGTCGCTTCCTGAACAGAAGGCCATGGAGGACTACATCAAGGAGGCGCTGGGCCAAGGTTACATCCGACCATATAACTCCCCTGCTGCATCGAGCTTCTTTGTGGCCAAGAAGGNCTAGAGCCCTTTCACATTTATTGTGAACTGTGACTGTGCTTGATATTGGCACACTGCAAAAATTGAAAAATGGCATCTAAACCGTTAAAATTAGTGCAAATAGTGCCTTCAAACCCGAATTAAAATTGTGGCCAACGAGATCCAATTAAACGTATGCTACACGCCGTGCCTCACGATAGCAGGTCGGAATGGGATGTGAATTGTAGGTGTAACGTTAAACGCCAGATGGAAGATTTCCTTTTCCAGGAAATAAATAAATAAATGGAGCCGAGTCGTGACAGAGAAGTGAAAAGGGAGGGTGGGGGCTCGCAGAGGGCGAACAAACAGATTCGGGAGGGGGGAGAGGGGCTCTTAGTGATGGAGACGGAGGGGATGAGCAAGAGATGGAGGATGAAGATAGGCTTAGACAGAGAGAGGCGGAGGGGGGTAGCAGTTCTACCCAGCATCCTCGGTCCCGGCACGTGGCAACGAGCGTGTTAGTCACATGAACGGCAGCGTTCCCTTTGAAGCCCCCCCACCTCTTCAAAGCCCTCCCTTGAACACAAGAGCCAGTCACACTGTCATCATTCACGGCTCACACATTCACAAGTTGCGCAGTCCGCGTTCACTCTCTCACACGCACCAGGGGTGTCATTCACATTGTCCCCTTTTAGCTAGCATGAATGGGCTAACGGTGCTATTCACAAAGTTGTGCGTTCACAATCAGCAAGAACAAGAAAGTTGAGAGTTAGCTGTATTGTTAAGTCAACATGCTGCCAAGTTTCACCCTGATTGAGAAAGGCCTAGGCCAGAGCGGGTTTTTTAAACCGAAAAACTCCTCATTTGAATGTCAAAGCAAGTTTTTGTGTGACACAATCGCCCCATCCCCATGAATACTCAGCTGAGAAGGCACGTTCAGGATGTGGACCAGGGTCCATAGGAGTGACCCAGAGGCAAGGTGCAACCTGCATAAGTTTCATAATAGGGATGCTGCCATGACGGCTCTTCCCAGGTGAAAAATACTAGTGAAATTAATTATAAGAATATACTGAAATTCAGTAGTAGGTTATACTACATTTGTATTCCACATGCTTATTTGAAGTGCATATAAAAATATTGATTCTTTTAATGTATTTATAAAAAGTATATTAGAAATACTTTGGTAATAAATACGTGCTTAGTTACACTTTTAAGGATTATGCTAAACACAAGCACACTATTAGTGTAACAGATCGGCCAGGCTCACAACGATCCGTCTCACCTGTTCTGAGCACCTGCACCTGTCACCAGTCAAGCACCTCATTACCAGCCTGCATAAAATCACACACCTCAGACACCCTCACTGTCCGGTCTCGTATACACGTACAGGACTCAATGACTTTGCTACTGCTTCCATTTGAATACATCCTGCATTACTTACCTCCTGTGTTCATCCTAGTGTCTCCCGTCTCCAAGTTCCACCGCATTCGCCGCCTCACCTCATCCATCCCAACCACATTTCTTCGCCTAACCTCCATCGCCAATCCCATGCCCGACCGCGCCTACTCTGGTTCGCTGAGGATTGCGATGGATTTCTCCTCCAGTGTAACCTCACTTTTGAAATGCATCCGCAATCATATCCCACTGACACTTCTAAATTTGCCTTTATTATCTCCCTGCTAACAGGACCTGCATTGCGATGGGCGGAAACGATCTGGACTCAGGCCAGCCCCGTTATTCACAATCTGCGGAACTTCCTGGTGCATTTTCGCGAGGTGTTTGGAAGGACAGACGAAGATACCGCTTTGGGAGAGCAACTCTATCATTTACAACAGTGTACCATGTCAATTGCCGAATACTCGCTTTCAGAACTCTCGCCGTGGCAAGTGGATGGAATGAGAGATCGCTGGTGACTACTTACAGAGAGGGGCTGGAGCCCCAGCTTTCGGTTACAGCTCGCTGCATATGATTCATTTGGATTGGAAAAATTCATTAAATTATCCGTTTGTTGTTCAAACCGCATGCAGTCCTGTCTAGCAGCAACACCAGTCCCTGCCACAACCTCCTACCTCCGCCGACCAGAGCCTGGTTACCCTCCAGAACCAGCACCAGAAGCCATGATCGTGGAGAAGCAATGATTATCTTCCGCTGAGCGGCAGAGAAGGCTGACCCGGGGTCTCTGTTTGTACTGTGGAGCTCAGGGGCATCTGATCTTGTCATGTCCCCTTCGCTCTCCATGTCCTGTGGTGAGTGTGATTCAGCCTGATATCGTTAAGATGGAACCACTCACTACCTGTGTAATGCTTACTGCTTCTGATGTTTCTATTTCAGTATCGGCTCTTATCGACTCTGGGTCAGCAGGAAACTTCATCTCCCGAAACCTCTGCCGCCAGCTCAAGTTACAAGCTACCACCACTGAAACTGTCTACCAGGTCCAGTCGATAACTGGGAAACCACTATGTCGCCAACATGTACGATATCGAGTGGGCCCCATCACTCTTTGGCTGGGTCAACTTCATATGGAAGACATTCATCTTCTGGTTCTGGAAGGGTCTACGGCGGACATCATCTTAGGGCGCCCGTGGTTGGTAAAGCACAATCCCATTCTGTCCTGGAAGACGGGAAGTTTTGAAGTGGGGCAAGGATTGCTTCCCAGTCTGCTTCCCCGTGACTCCATCACCAGCCAAGAAACTCACGGAGGTCCTTCCCGTGAATTCAACCTCCGTTGAAAGTCCCCTAGAGAAGCAATCCATAGATATTCCAGCCTGCTATGCCCCCTTCCACGACGTGTTTTGCCCAAAACAAGCCTCCCGCTTACCAGCACATCGGCCATGGGACTGCGCCATAGATCTCATTCCGGGTGAGCCAGTGCCTCTGGGAAAAGTCTATTCTCTGTCTCTTCCCGAACAGAAGGCCATGGAGGACTACATCAAGGAGGCGCTGGGCCAAGGTTACATCCGACCATATAACTCCCCTGCTGCATCGAGCTTCTTTGTGGCCAAGAAGGACGGAGGCTTGAGGCCCTGTATAGATTACCGAGCACTCAACAACATAACCATCAAGTTCCGATATCCTCGTCCCTAATGCCCTCGAGCATCTCCGGGGGGCTACCCTCTTCACTAAGTTGGACCTCCGCAGTGCCTATAACCTCATCCGGATCCGTGAGGGGGATGAATGGAAGACGACATTTGTGACTCCTACTGGCCACTACGAGTATCTGGTCATGCCCTATGGACTTGCCAACGCCCCCTCCGTATTCCAGGACTTTATGCATGAGGTGCTCTGGGAGTTTCTCCATCGATTCGTAATTGTCTACATAGATGATATCCTCATCTACTCCCGGAGCCCGGCCGCACATCGCCAGCACATTGCGGAGGTCCTTCAATGCCTGAGAGAGCATCACCTATTCCTCAAAGCTGAAAAGTGCACCTTCCACCAACCCACGGTCCAATTCCTGGGATATAACCTTGATCGTACCGGGATCCAGATGGACGAGGAGAAGGTGGAAGCCATAACCTCCTGGCCAGAACCCACTACTATCAAAGAGTTCCAACGATTCCTCGGATTTGCCAACTTCTACCGTTGCTTCATCCTCGACTACAGCATGATCACCAGCCCCCTCACTAACCTACTCCGAGGGAAGCCCAAGTCTCTGTCCTGGACACCCGCGGCCCTAAAAGCTTTCTCCACCCTCAAGAGAGCCTTCACTAGCGCCCCACACCTAGTCCATCCAGATCCCGACCTCCCATTCGTCGTGGAAGTCGACGCCTCCACTACTGGAGTGGGGGCAGTGTTATCCCAGCAGCAGGGGAACCCAGCCCGACTACACCCATGTGCCTTTTCGAGGAAGCTCAGCCAGGCAGAAGTTAATTATGACATCGGCAACAGGGAACTACTGGCCATCAAGCTGGCCTTAGAAGAGTGGAGACATTGGCTAGAAGGGGCAGCCCATCCATTCACCGTACTGACCGATCATAAAAACCTCCAGTATCTTCGTGAGGCGAAACATCTAAATCCCCGCCAAGGGCCAGGCTCCACCACCACCCAATCACAACGATCCCTCTCACCTGAGTTCTGAGCACCTGCACCTGTCACCAATCAAGCACCTCATTACCAGCCTGCATAAAAGCACACACCTCAGACACCCTCACTGTCCGGTCTCGTATACACGTAGAGGACTCAATGACTTTGCTACTGCTTCCATTTGAATACTTCCTGCATTACTTACCTCCTGTGTTCCACCTAGTGTCTCCTGTTCCTCCTAGTTCCCGGTTTGCTGAGGTGTGTGCTCCTCCTGCCTGCGTTCCAGCTCCTGTACAGCCAAAGACCTGGATTACCCTGCTCATCATATCCTTCGAACTATTCATCCACCATAACATTCTCTGGACCCTACCCCAGTACTCTCTGTGACCGAATAAACCTATTTTGATATATACTAACGTGTTGCGTCAGACCTCTTCCGTTACAATTAGTATATTTCTAAAAAGTATAGTAGAAATACTGTTAATAAATATATTTTTAGTTACACTTTTAAGGGATATACTAAACACAAGCATACTTAGTGTATTTACAGAAAACATACTCATGTTACCCTTACTTAAAGTATATTTTATGTCTACTTTGTGTAAGAACATAACAAAAATGATTACACTTTTAGTGGGTTTTAATGTACTTTATATTGCAGTAGGCCTACACATGGTTATATTTTAAATATTTATGTATTTATAATTTTTATATTTGGAAAAGTACAATATTTTGAAAAACATTTTAACATTTACAATGTACAAACATTTGTCAACTATTATTAAGCATTGCGATATTTAAAATATGTTGTTTAATATGTTGTTCAGTTTTACTTAAAAGGTTATGCTACTTTGGTTGATTAGGTTGTTCATTACATGATACATTAATTGTAATAAGCTAGGTGTTTATAAATTTGTTCAAGCTTGACGCTTTTATTTTCTAATATATATTTCTGAAATTCCCACACGGATTTCAACATCATATATGAAAAAAAAAACTTGCGTTTACTTGTTTAAATTCAAACAACACACTGACTAAACCTGATTGGCTCCAGAGATATTGAACGGCTCTGATTGGTTCGTATGATGAGCTCACCCCAGGTATATAAAATATGTGCGTGCAAATGTCTCTTCTTGAATGTGAATATAAGTATAAATTTAAACAGTATTAGAGCGGTCGCCGATCGTGTCTCTTTATGGCACTTGGAGGAAACCACGCAATTCATATGGATTACCTTGGCGATATTTTTTTGCGATTTAAACTTTTTGAAACGTGAACATCTTTGTGAATCTTCTTTCATCGGAGGGACATAAATCTCTCAGATTTTTATTAAAATATCTCCGCTTTTCTTTTGAAGATGAACGAAAGTCTTCGATGGTTTGGAGCATCTTAAGGGTGAGTGATGACAGAATTCAAATTGTTTTGGGGGAACTATGAAATTAATTAGAAAATATAGCGGTATGTTCTTATTTTTACCAGCTTCTGCAAGCGTGTATGGCGTCTGGCTTTTGGAACCTCACTGATTTAATTAACGTTATTTGTCTGTGCAAGTCGTGTTTTTGACATGCATTGGCAGAAAAAAAAATAAAATAAAATTAGTTATTATAACATGTACAACATTAACATTCTTTTACTTGCAAAGAAGTTGTGTGTTTATTTATTTCTGATTTCCTGAACAGTTTGGCTTCATTGTAATGAGGTTAATGATATTTGAAAAACCATGATTATGAACATACTTTGTCTTGAGCTGATTAGCCAACTGTGGTAGTGTTCGTTGATTGGTGTTTATATTTGTTCAAGCTTGACAACCTTATCGCCTTTTTTTCTAATATATATTTCTCATTACGGATAAGAACAAAGATTAAATTGTAAGAAAGGTTGCTTATATGAGAGTGTACAGTACATCTGAAAGTGCTGAGGCTGGGAAGGTTTTTTACTATATTACCGACCAGGTACATTGTTCTCAGCGTACTGTCATTCTTAAAAAGAAAACAAATCATCAATCATCATTTGCTTTTTTTGTGTGTGTGTGTGAAATATTAACATTTGTTGTTTTTCAGATCAGCTGC
This sequence comes from Sinocyclocheilus anophthalmus, assembly GCA_018155175.1. Classification (NCBI taxonomy): domain Eukaryota; kingdom Metazoa; phylum Chordata; class Actinopteri; order Cypriniformes; family Cyprinidae; genus Sinocyclocheilus; species Sinocyclocheilus anophthalmus. The sequence goes on from JADLZN010002996.1 coordinate 47,753, forward strand.
TAGAAGACAAACTGAAATCTGAGTGCAGAGACAAGCAAAGGAATAGTAAGTATATTTTCATGTTGTATCACCTCTGTTATAGAGATTTTTGAATCAGGCCTAATGGAGGGTGATTTGGTCAATCTTGGAAGAAAAACATTAGCAATGTGTCCATTCCAGCTGGCTAATTTGTGTTTGCTTTCAGTCATTCATGTAAAAATCTGTTATTTAATTTTGTTTCTGTTTTGTTTTTTTCTAAAGCTGCAAGGCTCTGGTGCAAAATATTGTATGCCAGGAGTAAGGACGACTAGGCTGTGCCCAGGTCTCCGGAACCTGCAACGACGCTCAGCTCCATCTGCCCTCCATCTGCGCCTTCGGATCCACCAGCTCTGTCTCCATCGGTCGGCCCCCAGATGTTGGCAGCCACACCATCTACATCCTCGCTCCCTCGATTCCGCCGTGTGTTGTCAGCACTGGGATGCTCTGGGTCTGTACCATGTGCCAAACACCCATCACCATCCTCCCATCACCATCCCTTCGCCACATCCTGCCATCATCCCCGCATTTTTGCCTCTCACCATCCCTACGCCATCTCCTTGTCCACCTCCAAAACCCCCTCCATCCCTCCCTATTCTGTTGCTTGAACTTTATCATGTTCAGTCTTTGTACAAACACAGCTATTCACTTATGCACTTTGTTTTTCAGTTTTTTTATGTATTTTTTTTCTTCAGAAAATTGCATTGTAATTTTTATTTATTAATTGATGTAAAATTCTGTACTTTTTAGTAAGGCCGGTATAACTGAAATGTTCTACAAATGGAAACGATAGCTCTGCCATAGCATTTCAGTCTTTTTTTATTTATGTTTTTTTTATAATGTATTAAAATGTACTTGAGTATGTTTGTAGTAATACAAATATACTATAAACATACTTGTATTTCAAGTGCATTTTTAATAAATTTAATAGTATGTTTTGCTGTCCTTTTTTAGTTTACTTTATTAATATTTGTAATGTACACAACAATATATAATACATTAAAGTTTTCTAGATATCGAAAGTGTGTACGTGTGTGTATATACTGAAAAAAGCAGCTTTATAATATACTAGTAGTGTAATGCTAATGCATTTCCAATGAGCTGAAATACAATTGAAATGTACTTGAAGTACATTAAAACGATGCTTCAAATATACTCTAACTGTAATCATGATTATTAAAAGTACATTTTAAATGTATTTTAAGAAATACACTTAAATTGCACTAAATATACTTAAAGTGGTTCCAATTTAACACAATTTCAATATATTAAATATATTACAAATAGATTAAAATCAAACTTAAACATATCTTGAAATACACTTAATATACTTAAAGTTGTTTCAAAATAATACATTTAATATGCACTTAGTATAGTATAATTTAAATATAGTATGTCTGAAAAAGCACAATTTAAATATATTTCTTTTTCAGCTGGGTTGCACAAATGTTTGAGTCCTTCATGCGGTATCGGCGAGAGCGGGACGAGCGGCAGGAACAAGAAACAGCTAGACATGAGCAACAGGCTTGAGGACACAGATGACAGAACACTTTTTGACCACTTTTGAGAGACTGGCGGAAGTTTACCAGTGGCCAAGAGAAGATTGGGCCATACACCTTATACCCTTGCTTACAGGCAAGGCCAGGAGTGCTTTTGTGGCCATGAGCCCTTCCCAGACACAGGATTATGACCAGCTGAAACAGGCCATACTGAAAAAGTATGAGATCAGCACTGAGACCTATCGACTGAGGATCCGTTCCTTAAATACTCCTGCGAATGAGTCACCACAAGAACTTTACACTCGCCTCAAGGATCTGTTCTGCAAGTGGGTCCAGTTCAACAAAAGCAGCAAAGACAACATTATGGAGGCTATTGTGCTTGAACAGTACCTGCGAGTGTTACATCCAGAGATGAGGACCTGGGTCAAGGAATGGAATCCAACCACTGCTGCACAGGCTGCTAACCTGGTGGAGGTCTATATCGCAGCAAGGAAAGGTCCAGGAAACTTTCACTATGCTGTCGTCCTGCGGCCGGAGGTAATCGAAGGGTTGGGGGGGGGGGGGGTGTTCAAGCTTGCAAAGCCAAGCTAAGTATTAGCTGAACTTCCACATGTTAAACCCACAACACCTGTTCCCCTGCCTCAAAACGCATCCAAAAATGAAGTTGTGTGTTATAATTGTGGTGAGCCAGGGCATACTAGACCGCATTGCCTCTTACAACTGCTTATGCTGGGTACACACCACAAGATAATTGGGCTGATTTTGGGCTGATTTCATGCCGATTTCACCCATTCCGACAATCTTAGGTAATGTCCCAAATATCTTGGTGGTTCTAAAGATTATCTTATCAGATTTTCCTGTTGTGTGAGGTGTGTTAAGAGTGACTGAATCTGCTCGGAAGAACGTCGGAGGTGCCCCGATCGCGAATTGTAAATATTCAACCCCTGATCGCGACTCGTAAATATTCAACATGTTGATCAGAAATCCTGATGTGTGGGGGGAACATTGCGGCACACCACACACTATAGGAGCAAAAGGGTTATATCTAGGATTTTTTATCCTCATGTTTGTGGTCTCTCACATTTTGAAGATCTTAGAAGATTTTAAATATCTTTTAATGTGTACCCAGCATAAGACCGCTAGTCTCTGTTATGTACCATGGCCAGTACAATATGCAACCCCTAAACATGACTTGGAGCCAGTTGCCACTGACCTGTTGAATGGGAAACCACTTACAGTTTTGGTTGACACAGGTTGTGCCCACACATTGGTAGAGGCCAAACATGTGCCCAGAGATAGCTGGAGGGAGGAGGAAACTGTGACTGTTTGTTGTGTTCATGGGGACAGTACTAGTTTGCCAACAGCTGTGGTTTACATTGAGGTGCATAATCAGCCATACCTCATGAAGGTTGGAGTAGCTCAGAGTCTGCCATACTCCCTTCTGCTTGGCACAGATTTAGCAGTGTTGGTTGATTTGGTGCAGGAGACCACATGCTGTGGTGTAGTGACAAGGGCTCAGGCTAAGCAGAAGGTACAAGACACACCATCCCAAGAGACTGATGAGGCCCTGCAAACAATGCCTTTTTTTCTGAGTTTATGGTCGCAGAACCAAAACCTACAGTGGAGGATAGGCTACAGCTACGTAGGGAGTGTGTGGAAAGCTTGATGGAGAACACAGAGCAAGCTGAGGTAGAGGCAGAGGAACCTGAATTGAGTGATATACACATTATCATTCCGAATAATCTAGCTAAGCTCCAGAATGAAGATCCCACCTTAGCTGATTGTTTTAAGCAGGTAAAGAAGAAAGAAGATGTGAATGCTTTGTTGGGTGAGAGATTTGTACTGAGTAATGGACTCTTGTACAGAGAAAGTGAGGAGGACGGCATACAGTTGGTTGTACCCAAGAAACAGAGAAGGGAGGTATTAGATCTAGGACACTCCTTCACTTGGGCAGGTCACTTAGGGTTTATGAAAACCTTTATGCGGATTGCCAAGAGGTTTTATTGGCCCAGAATGTACAGTGAGGTTAAGGAGTACCGTAAGACATGCCCGGAGTGTCAGCTTGCTGTTGGTCGTACCCCTGCTTATGCACCACTCATAACATTACCTGTTGTTGACTCTCCATTTGAAAGAATAGGAGTGGATATTGTTGGCTCACTGGAGAGAAGTCAGGCAGGTTACAGATACATTTTAGTCATTTGTGACTATGCTACAAGTTACCCTGAGGCTTATCCACTGCCAAACAGTTATCTACAGCACTTTTGAGATTCTTTTCACAAGTAGGCATACAACAAGAGGTTATTACAGACCAAGGTCCCAACTTCATGAGCCATACCCTACACCAGGTATATCAACTGTTTGGGATAAAGAGAGTGCGAACCACCCCATATCACCCTCAGACTGATGGGCTGGTTGGCTGGTTGGACGTAAAAGCCAATGCGAAAAAAGTTTGTCTCCGAAACAGGCAAAGACTGGGACAAGTGGCTGCCTTTACTTCTTTTTGCCTATCGGGAAGTACCCCAAGCCTCAACAGAATTCTCCCCTTTTGAGCTCCTGCCCATCCTGTTAGAGGATCCTTGGATGTACTGAAAGAGAGCTGGGAGGACACACATAAGCTCTGTAAGCAGAACATTCTCACTTATGTCCTCAAGATGAGGGAGCAGCTCCAAAAGACCACAGCTCAAGCCCAAAATAACTTGCACCAGTCCCAAGCCCAGCAGAAGGAGTGGTATGACAAGACAGCCCGAAAACATAGTTTCCAGCCTGGTGAAAAGGTCCTCTTGCTGTTGCCAACATCGGAAAACCAGTTGTTGGCGAAGTGGCAAGACCCCTATGAGGTGAAGCGAAAAGTGGGTCCAGTGACCTACGAAATTGAGATTCCATCCAGAAGCCAGCCTTTGCAGGTTTTCCACATCAACATGCTAAAGAAATGGCATTCACGTATACCTCCATCAAAAATGGCTGAAGGCACACCAACCCCAGTGACTGACAACAATATGTTTGTGAGAGCAGTAGAAGAGGAGGAGGAGGTTGAAGAGCAATACATCCCTGGACATCCAGGCCAGAGTGAGCTGAATCTCGATCACTTGGCTGAGGAACAGAAACAGCAGCTGATGGGTTGTTTACCTGACCAACTTTTCATGGAGTCACCGGGTAGGACAGACTTGATCTGCCACTCCATCATCTTGAACGACCTCAAACCCATCCGACAGTCTGTCTATTGTGTGCCTGAAAGGCTGCTGCCAGTGATGAAAGAGGAGTACGAGACCATGCAGAGTCTGGCGGTAATAGAACCGTCCACCAGTGAATGGAGTAGCCCTATCGTGCTGGTACCCAAGAAGGATGGAACTCTCCGGCTTTGCCTGGACTTCCGTAAACTGAATAGTGTCAGTAAGTTTGACCCTTATCCCATACTGAGAGTGGATGAATTGGTTGAAAGACTTGGAAGAGCAAAATACCTCTGCACTCTTGATCTCTGCAAAGGGTATTGGCAAGTTCCATTGAAGCCAGAATGCAAGGAGCTTACAGCATTTAAGACCCCATGTGAACACTTTCAGTTCCAGGTTCTTCCATTTGGGCTTCATGGGGCTCCAGCAACATTTCCGAGAATGATGGACCAACTACTCCAGGGGACAGAAATGTTTGCTGCAGCCTATTTGGATGATATTATCATCTTTAGCCAGAGCTGGGAGGAACACATAGGGCATCTCCAAGAGGTGCTAAAGAGGATAAAGACTGCTGGGGACAGAAATGTTTGCTGCAGCCTATTTGGATGATATTATCATCTTTAGCCAGAGCTGGGAGGAACACATAGGGCATCTCCAAGAGGTGCTAAAGAGGATAAAGACTGCTGGATTGACCATCCGCCCAGACAAGTGTGCCCTGGCCAAGGCAGAGACCTAATATCTGGGGTATGTTCTGGGACATGGGGTGGTCCGACCACAAGTTGGTAAAATTGAAGCCATTAAGAATGCTGAGAGGCATACCACCAAAAATCAGGAAAACGATAATTTCTCATGTATTTTTGTTTGCAATGTTTGTGATTCACTTTTTGATCAGTAGTGTGATGCATATGTTGCAAGTCAATGCCTCTTTTTAAGCTTTAAAATTATAATTGACTTCCACTTGGTATGCTCCAGAAATGGGAGGAGCCTAATACTATAAAAGGACTCCTGGAAGTCATTTTAGAGGAGAGTGTTTGGAGCTTGTTGTGCGTAGGGGACCTTGAGGTATTTTGGGGCCAGAAAATTGGCATAGCCATAATTCCCTCTTGAGCATCTTCGAACATTTATTTTCTTATTATTACATTATTTTTCTTCATCCTAGTTTTGTCACTACATTTATATGTTTGCATTTTGCTTGGGAACCACAATTTTTGCACCAAAATAAACACCCTGGACTGGATATTCTTTGTCATCGTCTTTGATTTAACACCACACTGTCTGTACACCCTAACACACAGATTCTTTGGCATTGCTACACAATTCACATACGTTTTCAAGATTCAAATTGAAACATTCAAGCAACTCCTTGACAGGGTAAACTTTGTGTGAAATTTTATAGGATACCTCTCTAATTGTATTATTAATAAAAAAACTTATTTGTTATTGACCATACTTTTTTCCAGTTAACATTTTCATATTTTGTAGACCTAAAAAAACACTGTTGAGCAAGGCAAATAGTTTGTTTTTAAAATATTTCTAATATATTTGTTACTGCATTTATCTATTACTATATTAATATTCCCAATAAATATTGTATCACTACAAAAACTGGTTTGATGACCAACGTTTACAGGAGAGAATCCAGGATTTCGTAATAGTGATACAGCTCTGCCAGGGATTGTATCAAGGATACTAGAGTATTCTTTTGGCCTCACAGAGATCATACATTTATTGAGAAATTCGGAATATGTTAAAAGTAGACCTTGTTCATTAAGCTACTGACTAATAGTAAGAATTCCATTGTCATACCATGTCTGATTAAAGATTGATTTTTTTTTTGTACAGGATAACGTCTCAGGTTACGTATGTAACCCTAGTTCCTCGAGGGAACGAGACGCTGCGTCGGAAACGCTAGGGGAACGCCCTTCCGCTGACGTCTCTGAACCTCTTGTGTAACAGACCAAATAATATGGGCGGACTCACTCGGGTGACGTAATGACCAGAGCTATAAAAGCACGTGCGGGAGACCCGCAGTCAGCCTTCTAGGAATGAAGCAGCGTGGCAGGGACGCCGAAGTATGGCACGGAGATGCACGTCTCGTCCCTCGTGACTAGGTTCCCTACGTAACCTAGACGTTCCTCTTCAGGAACTCGAGCTGCGTCAGAAACTCTAGGGAAGCGCTAACCTCCGCCATACTTCTAAGTCTCTTGCTCGTGTGGAAGCCTGCACAGCTAGGCGAGAGAACAGAAGCCAGGAGTTGCTAGCATTCTAGTCATAAACTGACAAGGACAGGGTGTGGACACCTGCGGCGTCGCAGATGTCCTGCATGGAGACCCTCCATGAAGGCCTCAGAGTCCGCCACCCTTCTAGAGGTGAGCCCTGACCCCAAAGGCGAAGGGTAGATCAGAGACTCATAGGGAAAAAATGGGCTCCAGTATCCACCACAGCGCTGTGGACGTATGCGTCCAGTGCTCGCACTGGCCACATACAGTTAAGCTTCTGCTGGTCTGGATCCCCTAAGCGAGGACTGAGGAGGGGACCTTAGGAACATACCCCGCTCGAGGGTACAGAAACGCTTTGGCCAGACCGGGCCCAAAGTCAAGATAAGAAGGGGCCACTGAAAGGGCCTGCAGATCCCCACCTCTCTTGAGAGAAGATATCGCCAGAAGGACGGGAGTTTTGGACAGGAATCAGAGATCTCCTCGATAGGCTCGAAGGGAGGCCTACAGAGATATTCTAGCACCACAGCCAGGTCCCACGTAGGGACACGAGATCGTACCGGAGGCCTCAACCTCCAAGCGCACCACGGAGTCACAAAAAATAACGTGTAACTAGGGGGTGTCCTGCCACTGACTGCCACCAGAGGGGCGGTGGTAGGCCGCAATCGCCGCCCGTAGACCTTCAGGTGATGGGTCAACCTGTGAAACGGCCTGCAGAACTCCAGCACGTACCACCCTTCAGTTAACGGGTGAGCTGCGTTCCCCCACCAAAAAGTGAAAGTTCCACTTCACGGCGTACAGTGTCCTCGTGAGGGAGCTCTGGATTGGAGATGGTCTCAACAACCCGGTTGAGAGCCGGAACTACGAGTTGTGCCCCCTCGGCCCACCCACCTTCCACCGCTCTGGCGGGTGGAAGATCATACCCTCCCCTGTGAGAGGATTCTCTCCTGACGGGAATCTCCCACGTGCGCCGTCGAGGAGATAACAGGTCCGAAACCTACTCGGCCGGGACAGAATTGGGCTAACTAGCAGAAGGAGGCCCCCTCCCTGCGCACTCTCTCCCAGAACTCCAGATGCATAGCGATCGGGAAAGGGCGTACAACAAGCCTCGGCCACGTCTGTAACTGGCATCCAGCCCATGGAGCTGGTGCCTCAGAGAACCGGAGGGGACAGTGCGATGTCATAAGAGTCGTAAACAGGTCCACCTGCCTGGCCAAAAAGTCTCGATATCTGCTTCACCACCCTGGGGTGAAGCATGCATTCCCCGGGCCTCGGCCCCTGTCTCAACAGGATGTCTGCTCCCAAATTGAGATGCCCAGGAATGTAAACTGCTCTCAGCGAGAGAAGTTTGCCCTGGGACCACACAAGGATCTGGTACGCTAGTTTGTACAAACGGCGTGAGCGCAGACCTCCCTGGTGGTTGATGTACGAGACCACCGCTGTGTTGTCGGTGCGCACCAACACATGGTGACCTCTTAGGTCTGGGAGGAAGAGTCTTAGTGCATGAAGTACGGCCCGCATCTCCAGGCAGTTAATGTGCCACGTGAGATGGCAACTACTCCACAGACCGCGGGCAGGGTGGCCACTCATGACCGCATCCATCGCTAGCGTTATGCGGCGACAAGGAGCTCCCAGCACCGGGCCCTGAGCCAAGAACCAAGGTTTCCTCCACATGTCCAAGGCACGGGGGAGTACGTGAGGCCACGCTATGTTTTTCTGTTTTTGTGCACTGCTGACCGCCTCAACCTCCTCAGAGGAAGAGAGGTAAACACGTGCTCTCACTCGAGAAAATTTATTTATTTTTATTTTTTTCGAAGTGCCTCTGTGTATCTAACTTCCTTTTCATAGTCGAAAAATGCTTCATTTTATTCCTCAGAAATAAATGCTCACAACCAGAGGGTAATATGGTCTGGTGAGTAGATTTACATCGAATCGAAGGAGTATATACGTGTTGGCTCTGCAGCACGCGCTGCCACATCAGCACACCAACACCCAAGCTCCTCATAAAAGATGCCGCTCAGCAAGCGCTCACTCAGAGGTGAAGAACCGCGAGCGTTCGTCCAGCGCAAGGAAGGGGGGGGGGGGAAAAAAAAAGAGCTCTAGATCTAGGGAACACGGGTGGAGATAGGATGAGCCGTCTCCAACCCGTCCACCAGATGTGCGATCACTGCGATCTCTGTCGCCGCCGTGCCTCAGCAGCAGAGGGACCGGAATCGCAGGATCACAGGCACGGACGCACTCCTCGGAGCGCGCCCGGCGAGAGCGTAGCGCTTCACAGCGGGCTTTTTTTTCTTTCTTTTTTCTCTCGAGAGCCGACTGCTTGAGCTCCGCTCCTCATTGATGCTGTTCATTATAATATCAGGCATAATATGCTTGTGTAACTGATGGTTGTGCATCTGTCGAGCTCTTTGACGCCCTCCGTATCACTCTCCTCGGAGAAAGACAGGCGGAGCATCGCGCCCTCTCCCCGGGGGGGAAGTACCGCAGCGTGGGCTTCCGAACCCTGAGAGCGGGCGCTGGATTTGGTGGGTGAGGAAGAAGATAGGGACTCACCCTTCTACATTCCCTCCACCGGATCTATATGCGAAACCCACGAGCACAGCCTCCGCTCCGCCTCGGCAAAAGCGGGGCAGACACCGCGAGGAACGCTAGTGAAGGCTATCTTCTCAAAGACAGCCCTCTGAGAGCGAAGCAAGGCAGTAACAAACGCTACCAACACGGCTCCTTTTTTCCCCGAGAGCTGACTCTGCGTGCTTGCTCCCAAGCAGACAACAGACAAATTGTGTGTATCCCCACCCGTAAAGTAACGTGGGCAGGGAAAACACACAGCCTGAACGCTGCCTGCCCTCACCTTAGTGTCTGGTTTTGTCTTGCTTTAGATCTCGTGACAGACAACACTAAATAAGACTCACAAACAGATTCAACTGACACAACACAGAGCGCTTCGCTGAATGACAGAAAGCCGACGCGGGCTTTGCCGCACGTGCTTTTATAGCTTCCTGTTCATTACGTCACCCGCCGTGACGTCTCTCCCATCTATTGGTCTGATTACACACGAGGTTCAGAGCCCGTCACGCTGAAGGGCGTTCCCCTAGCGTTTCCAACGCAGCTCGAGTTCCTGAAGAGGAACTTTATTATTCCATATAACATATCGATGCGGTGGAAAGTTATGTTTATAGATTAATTGCCAAGCCAGAAGTGCCTGCTTATGAAAGTTTGCCAGTTTAACTGGGATTTTTTCAACCACAAAAATTACATAAAAAAAAATAATAATGTCACCCAAAGAGTTAAATATATAATTGGGGACAACATTCCAAACACTATCTTTATTTTTAATAAATTCAATTATCCATTTTATCTTAAACACATTATTAAGATCTGTAAAATTTAAAACTTCAAGGCCACCAAAGTCTCTATTATTATTTATAATATCTTTCTGTAAATAGTGTATTTTCTTCCTTCAAATAAAATCATAAAATATCTTATCTAATTCCCTGACAACATTGTTTGGAACATCTGCCGACATAGATATATAAACAGACCTTGAAATCCCTTCTGCTTTTGAGAGTAGAACACGTCCATATAGGGACGGATCTCTCATAAGCCACATATTGAATCTATTTTTAATTTTCTCAATAATAGGGTCAAAATTGAACAGGCTTCTTTGATTAAAATCTTTACACACCTTTATCCCAAGGTATGTGACATTGGGCCTCATCAATCTAACGTAGAAACGAGCGCAGATCCGTGTGCACAAATCAACTTACGACAGAGTTCATGTGTGATTCATGAAAAATTCGTATGCCGCCAATCTTATAGAAGGAAAATAATGCCATATGTCTTTGAAACAAAAAAGCACGTTGAATAGCATTAACTGAAAAAATAATGCATTGCATTAATAGTGCTTGCATTTTAATGCCTCGTATTTTCAGGGCTTTCATTTTTAGGGGCTGAAATTCAACATAGTTGTCTATTTAAGCTGTGAATATTTCAATTCAAAATATTTCACTCACATTTTCATAATGAAAAATGCAATAATTCATATTCACCTTCTAGAATTCACTTCCAAAATATTCAATCTGTTTAAAAATATGATGTATAATATTCGACAGGCAAATTTTGGTCCATTTTATTTCACTTTCCAAATTCGCTTCCACAAATTCAGTGGTTAAAATTCAGCAAAAAAATTTGGCATTGCACATCCGGGAGCTGCAGGAATAGTAGTAGAGCACCGATGCTAGCGCTAAGTAGAAGTTTTGATTATCGGGGCCAGTATAAACATGTGGAAAAGCTGACTGTGTGTATGCATGTTTAATTCAACATCTTGCTGTTTCCCGTAGCTTACATGTAAGCAGTTTTCTCTACCACAAAGGATATTATAATGCTATTTTACCAGTGTTGAAATGTAACGAAGTAATAATACTTTGTTACGGTACTTAAGTATTTTTGGGAGTATCTGTACTTTACATGAGTTTTTATATTTCAGCCAACTTTTACTTTACTCCACTACATTTCCTAATTAAAATGTATACTTTTACTCCGATACATTTCCCCGAAGCATATTCGTTACTTACTATAAAATAGTCAGAAGTTAGAAGAACACGGACTGCAGGAAAGCAGGTTTGACGAATCAGTGGTCTGCCGTCTGCAAGCCATGCTCATGACTCAACCGCGGATAATTCATTTTCCAGTCGCTTCGGTCTGGTACTTTTACTTGAGTATGGCTTTCAAGTACTTTATACACCACTGTATTTTACCCAACACTGATGTACAGAACTAACATTACATCTGAGGAAGACATATATTGCTTTCGGTTGTTTGTTTCCTTTACTTGTATCATGGCTTGTGACGCTGTGCTGTAATACTGTAGTTACCCTCATACGTCACACTCCAGGATTCCCCAACAACGTGTAACGCACCTCAGTGAACTATAAGACCTCAGATCTCAGAAAAAGTTTTACTGATGATGCGAACTATACCTACGGTTAAGCAGATGTAGAATACACTACACAAATATTTTTTAAGAAAAAAATAACAGTAAATCACCAAAATGGTTTTTTTCGTGTTCCAAATGTTGTATGTTACTAGTGACGAGACTGACTTACTACAGTTGAAATGTTGCCAATATCTTCCTCACTGTATATACAGTATATAATTATTCTTACGAAATTACTGTAATTCACATAGTTTTTTACGTTCCAAAGGTTGTAGTACATTCCTAGTGACTAGACTGACTTACATAATTAGAATTTTGCTAATACCTCCCTTGCTGTACATAAAGTACATCAATATTTGATACTACAACCTTTGGAACATGAAAAATCCCTTTTGGGGTCCTACAGATTTTTTTTTGTTTGTTTTAAATAATTGTTAATGGTGCATACAGGGAGATATTGGCAAAGTTTCACATGAAGTCAGTCTTGTAACTAACAACATACTACAACCAGTGGAACATGAAAAAACCCTTTTTGTGAATTACTGTAGTTTTTTAAAACATATATTTGTGTACTGTACATACCGTAAGGGAGATATTGGAAAAATCTAACCTGTAGTAGCCTAAGTTAGTCTTGTATCTAGCAACGTACTACAACCATTGGAACATTAAAAAAACCCTTTCCAGGGATCTTTTATATGTAAATACATATTATTTATTATTTATTTTATATGTAAATTACAATTATTTAATTGTGTACTGTACAAATATGAAGGGAGGTATTGGCACAATCTCACCTGTAGTATATCACTATGAGCAATACGAGCTTTACAGTACGACAGTGTGTTATTTTAAATGTTAAAAGTAATTTTACTTAAAATACATTGGACATTTTTACCCAGTCGGTGGAATTGTCAGACAGTCCCTTGTGTGCGATAGCGCGTCAATGCTTTCTCTTAAAATTTGCAGCAACTATACACCTAGGCGGTTTTGAACTCCTATTTTATGTCAATATAAAGTGGTTGCATATTGTTAAAACTAATCGTGGTATTGATATCTTTGTAAGACTATTTACTCTGTAGATCAGTGGTAAGGGAAAGCAATTATAAAGAAAATGCAGCGCCTTGCGTTCTTCCTACCTAATTTGCTAGACTGTATATAGTTTGCATAATCATCAACAGGGCCGTTTCTAGCCAATTTGACGCCCTAGGCGAAAGCCCTATTGCACCCCCCCCCCAATTGTATACAGTGGGTATGGAAAGTATTCAGACCCCCTTAAGTTTTTCACTCTTTGTTATATTGCAGCCTTTTGCTAAAATCATTTAAGTAATTTTTTTTTCCTCATTAATGGACACAGCACCCCATATTGACAGAAAACACAGAATTGTTGAAATTTTTGCAGATTTATTAAAAAAGAAAAACTGAAATATCACATGGTCCTAAGTATTCAGACCCTTTGCTCAGTATTTAGTAGAAGCACCCTTTTGATCTAATACAGCCATGAGTCTTTTTGGGAAAGATGCAACAAGTTTTTCCACACCTGGATTTGGGGATCCTCTGCCATTCTCCTGTCATATCCTCTCCATTTCTGTCAGGTTGGATGGTAAACGTTGGTGCACAGCCATTTTTAGGTCTCTCCACAATCCATTGGGTTTAGTCAGGGCTCTGGCTGGGCCATTCAAGAACAGTCACAGAGTTGTTGTGAAGCCACTCCTTCGTTATTTTAGCTGTGTGCTTAGGGTCATTGTCTTGTTGGAAGGTAAACCTTCGGCCCAGTTTGAGGTCCTGAGCACTCTGGAGAAGTTTTCGTCCAGGATATCCCTGTACTTGGCCACATTCATCTTTCCCTCGATTGCAACCAGTCATCCTGTCCCTGCCGCTGAAAAACACCCCCACAGCATATGCTGCCACCACCATGCTCACTGTTGGGACTGTATTGGACAGGTGATGAGCAGTACCTGGTTTTCTCCACACATACCGCTTAGAATTAAGGCCAAGTTCTATCTTGGTCTCATCAGACCAGAGAATCTTATTTCTCACCATCTTGGCGTCCTCCGGGTTGTATAATACATGAGCAACCTACCATGAACCTTTGCATTCTACATGGCGTACTTGCCTGAGGCAAAAGTAACATTCCGTACAAGGGCCACTCTGCCATAAAGCCCGTCTGGTGGAGGGCTGCAGTGATGGTTGACTTTCTCCCATCTCCCGACTTCATCTCTGGAGCTCAGCCACAGTGATTTTTTTGGGTTCTTCTTTACCTCTCTCACCAGGCTCTTCTCCCCCGATAGCTCAGTTTGGTGCCGGCCGGCCAGCGCTCGAGGTTCTGTCGTCCCAAACCTTCCATTTCGGATTATGGAGGCCACTGTGCTCTTAAGAACCTTAAGTGCAGCAGAATTTTTTTTTGTAACTTTGGCCAGATCTGTGCCTTTCCACAATTCTGTCTCTGAGCTCTTCAGGCATTTCCTTTGACCTCATGATTCTCATTTTCTCTGACATGCACTGTGATCTGTAAGGTCTTATATAGACAGGTGTGTGGTTTTCCTAATCAAGTCCAATCTGTATAATCAATCACAGCTGGACTCAAATGAAGGTGTATCTCAAGGATGATCAGAAGAAATGGTCAGCACCTTAGTTAAATATATGAGTGTCACAGCAAGGGTCTGAATACTTAGGACCATGTGTTATTTCAGTTTTTCTTTTTTAATAATCTGCAAAAATGTCAAAAATTCTGTATTTTTCTGTCAATATGGAGTGCTGTGTGTACAATAATGAGGAAAAAAAAAATAACTTAAATGACTTTAGCAAAGGGCGCAACTATAAGCCGTGAAAATTTGGGGTCTGAAACTTCCGTACCCCACTGTATAGATATGTATTACAGTATCTGTCTATACATACTATTATATTCGTTTCAGACATCAGTTGCTTTTCACATTCAAATTGGTTGTCATAGTAGCGACACTAATTTGTGGAGATTCAGCGCATTGAGTTCCACAAATCTGAATGCATTATTTGTAAATTGACTGTTAAGATAAACATTTTGCACAATTTATTATCTGTAATATCATTGTGTTGCCACTAGATGCTGTATAAGCCCTATGTAACAATCCCTAGTGGCTAAGACATTGCAATAATTTACACATAAATAAATTTTATTACATTTGGATTTGGATGCATGTTTAGATATGATCATGGCTAATTTTTTGTCTTTATCTGTTTTTTGTTAAAATGTTTTGTTGTTGTTTCTTGAAACATTGATTTAAAGTGTCAGTTATTGCATTATTTCAGTCAAACCTATAAAACCCCTTTGTTACCCCAAACTATATATAAAAGCTTTATCAGTGGCATAAAAGTAACCAATGTAGCTACTTAATCCTTTGCTACTCATTAAGGTGTGAACTTCCCCTTTAAATAACGTGATGCTCTGCCCTCTATGACGCTGCTCCCATTAAGTGCTGTTGGAAGTGATTGAATTGATTCAGCATTTCGACACCTACGTAAGGATGCATTTAATTCGACAAAGCGGTCTAATAAAGGATGTTTTGATCTCGTGAATTAGCGAATTTTACAAATATTTTTTAATTGGATGTTAGTTTATATGGGAATATTACATGACATGTTGATCCTTTAACAATGCATTGGCGCAACAATTTACACATTTTGGAACAATTTTGCAGCATGATTTCTCGATTGCCACAAATACTGCCTTAACAAAATACTAATTTTGTGCACTTTATTTACTGTACCAATTTTTTAAATTGGCCTTTGAACTTAGCTTTATTGCATTGCAAAAAAAAGTGTTACCTTGCCAAAACACTGACAGAGCCCACTGATCTAATGACGTAGTTCAAATGCAAACTTTGCATGCAACAATCAGGCAGCAATTGACAGCACTTTGATCTAGTGGCATACAGGCATCGTCAGATTGACAATACTCTAGCACCATATGATGATCCAGTTGGGAGCGAGCAGATTTCAGGTGCGGGGGGGGGGGGGGTTTTTTTTTTTTTTTTTTTCCACTCTTTATCACAACCCTGCTAAAAGTGCCAGTACGTGCACTCATTGGCGCCACTTCTGCTGGTGCGACCGCCTAGCTCGCCTATACCTAGAAACGGCCCTGATCATCAATAAAGTGTATTCTGAGATCTGAGGTCTTATATCACTGTATTAGTTCATTGAGGCACTTACTCCTCGTTGGGGAATCCTGGAGTGTGACGTATGAGGGTAACCACAGTATTACAGCACAGCTTCACACAAGCCATGATACAAAGTTACAGAAACTAAGCAAACGAAAGCAGTATATTTCTTCCTCAGATGTAATGTTAGTTCTATACATCAGCGTTGGGTAAAATAGCATTATAATCTCCTATGTTGTAGAGAAAGCTGCTTACATGTAGGCTACAGGGAAACAGCGAAAATGTTGAATTAAACATACACACAATCAGCTTTTCACATGTTTTCTACTGGCCCCGATAATCAAAACTTCTACTTAGCGCTTGCTCCATTTCTGCAAATCAGTTTATGTGAATGAATGACTTAATCCACCTGTTGCTTTCCGCTTGCGCCACCTGCTGGTGAGCGGCTGACAGCAGCTGGAGATCATGCATCTGTGCTCTACTGCTATTCCTGCAGCTCTCGGATGTGCAATGCCCAATTTTCTGTCGAATTTTAACTACTGAATTTGTGGAAGCGAATTAGGAAAGTGAAATAAAATGGACCGGAATTTGCCTGTCGAATATTATACATCGTATTTTTAAACAGATTGAATATTTCTGAAGTGAACTAGTGAAGGTGAATATGAATTATTTAATTTTTAATCATGAAAATGTGTGAAATATTTTGAATTGAAATATTCACAGCTTAAATAGACAACTATATGTTAAATTTCAGGACCTAAAAAAGTAACCCTGGAAATACAAGGCATTAAAATGCAAGCACTGTTAAAGCTATGCATGATGTTTTTCAGTTAGTGCTATTCAACATGCTCTATTGTTTCAAAGACATATGGCATTATTTTTCTTCCATACAATCTCATCGTACGAATGATCGTATGTTGATAAATGTGGCGCCAGAAAACAATAGTCATTTGAATATCACGCCCCTAAAAACACCTGGTTTAGAAGCCTCGCCCTAGAGTTTACAACAGTGAGAAACGAAACCCGGCCAAAAAGAGTAAGTAATCTCGCTAAAGAGAAATTGATTTTACTCCAAAAACACCCGTTAACCTTGTGATTGCAAACAATTAGGCTACATTAATATTTGTAATTTATATGTATATTAAAATACTTGTAAATATAAACAGCCTGTTTAGTTCCCCTCATTCTACAACAAATATTTTCAATTTAACGGTATTCGGAACAGAACAAGAATGAAAAATAAGTTGTTATAAAATTATATATTAAACTATAAAATAAAACAAATTAGGCTATAGTGGCATTCATTATAAACAGCGTACAAATGTCAAGCAAAACTGAAACGGCTTTGGGCTCACGAGCCTGTCTCATACCAAAATAATCCAAATGTTTCCATTTTTGCCATATTTGTAACTTTTGTTTGCATAACTATTATTCATTACGCAGCATAAACATGGCTTTATACTTCACTCATGCTCTAATATCCGTGTAAAATCCTTCACAATCGCAAAATGTTGTTTGGTGCTGCAGCGATTGACAGCGGACCTAAATAACATGTACGTTTACACTGAACAAAAGTATAAACGCACCCTTTTGTTTTTTTGGCCCCCATTTATTCATGAGCTGAAAAAAAAAAAAAAAGCTCAAAGATCTAAGACTTGATTTCTATGTGCACAAAAGGCCTGTCTCTCAAATATTGTTCCCAATCTGTCTAATCTTTTAGTGAGCACTTCTCCTTTGCCGAGATTATCCATCCACTTCACAGGTGTGGCATATTAAGATGCTGATTAGACAGCATTATTATTGCTCAGGTGTGCCTTAGGCTGGCCACAATAAAAGGCCACTCTATGTGCAGTTTTACTGTATTGGGGGGTCCGAAAACCAGTCATTATCTGGTGTGACCACCATTTGCCTCGCGCAGTGCAACACATCTCTTTCGCATTGAGTTGATCAGGTTGTTGATTGTGGCTTGTTGAATGTTGGTCCACTCCTCTTCAAGGGCTGTGCGAAGTTGCTGGATATTGGCAGGAACTGGAACACGCTGTTGTATACGCCGATTCAGAGCATCCCAATCATGCTAAATGGGTGACATGTCCGGTGATTATGCTGGCCATGCAAGAACTGGGATTTTTCAGCTTCCAGGAATTGTGTTCAAATCCTTGCAACATGGGGCTGTGCATTATCAAACTGCAACATGAGGTGATGGTCGTGGAAGAATGGCACAACAATGGTCCTCAGGATCTCGTCACGGTATCTCTGTTGCATTCAAAATGCCATCAATAAAATTCACCTGTGTTCGTTGTCCATAACATATTCCTGCCCATACCATAACCCCACCGCCTCCATGGGCCACTCGATCCACAACGTTACATCAGCAAACTGCTCACCCACACGATGCCATACACGCTTTCTGCCATCTGCCCTGTACAGTGAAACCGGGATTCATCCGTGAAGAGAACACCTCTCCAAAGTACCAGACGCCATCGAATGTGAGCATTTGCCCACTCAAGTCGGTTTACGATGACGAACTGCAGTCAGGTCGAGACCCTGATGAGGACGGCGAGCATGCAGATGAGCTTTCCTGAGATGTTTTCTGACAGTTTGTGCAGAAATTATTTGTTTATGCAAACCGATTGTTGCAGCTGTCCGGGTGGCTGGTCTCAGTCGATCTTGGAGGTGAAGATGCTGGATTTGGAGGTCCTGGGCTGGTGTGGTTACAAGTGGTCTGCTGTTGTGAGGCCGGTTGGATGTTTTGCCAAATTCTCTGAAACGCCTTTGGCTTATGGTAGAGAAATGAACATTATATTCACGGGCAACAGCTCTGGTGGACCTTCCTGCAGTCAGCATGCCAATTGCACGCTCCCTCAAAACTTGCAATCTGTGGCATTGTGCTGTGTGATAAACTGCACATTTTAGAGTGGCCTTTTATTGTGGCCTAAGGCACACCTGTGCAATAATCATGTTGTCTAATCAGTATCTTGATATGCCATACCTGTGAGGTGTATGGATTATCTTGGCAAAGGAGAAGTAAGTGCTCACTAACACAGATTAAGACAGATTTGTGAAAAGTATTTGAGAGAAATAGGCCTTTTGTGAACATAGAAAAAGTATTAGATCTTTGATTTCAGCTCATGAAAAATGCGGGCAAAAACAAAAGTGTTGCGTTTAAAATTTTGTTCAGTGTAGATGTGTTTTGAAGCGGCATATTTACACTGATAGTGTGCGTGAATGTCGTGTACACCACACACGAACCTTAGACCATAAAAAAAATAAGTAAGACTGTCGTGTGTTGATGAGCGCCTGTGCGATCAGATGATTATCATAAAGACCCTAAGAAAATACTCAAAATGCATTAAGATCTGTCACAAAAACGGCCAACCTGACTTGTTGCACAGGTTTTTTTTTCCCTTTTGGTTTTAATCTGTATATATCTAGATATATATCTATATACAAAATTAAAAAAAAAGAAACGTAAGTTCCTTAAACATATTTATCACAGCACTGGTAAAACAGGCTGATAATACTGTAGTTTCCTCATCCTCCGAATTTATTATTTATCAATCCTTTTTTAAATTAGTGTCAAAATTACTAAATTCAGAAGTAGGATTAGAACTAGATTCTAATTTTAAATAAACGCAATTTTTTTTCTACACAACAACAACTGTAGTGTGTACACCGTAACCACCATACACTGTAAACTCAATAATAATACTAATAATAATATAATTCAGTGTCTTAATTCCAGAGTAATTAAGAGGTGCAAATAAAAAATTCTTAAAAACTTTTCAACTTAAAATGTTATTTTCTGTTCTGTGTTTCTTTTTCAAAACTGCGTCACGGCATTTGCTGCTGTATCAATACAAACATCCGTTTCGATACATGTATCAGCGAGGAGCACAGCCCTATTTAAAGCCGTGTTCCATGTACCCCTTTTATACTTTGAGCACAAGCCCCTCCAAAGGTCTCTGCATGGCCCTGCTCACAATAGCCATTTCTCGGCTTTAGCCCATTTTCCAAGCATTCTTGTGTATTTTATTTTTATTTTTTTTGAAAGAAATTAGTCATTCTATTCAGGAGGTATGCATTAAAACTATAAAAATGTGACATTAAAGAAGAAACTTTAAAGGAAATTTTCTCAAAGTTGAAGGCCATTTTCATATGCCAACAAGCTTTTAGGGACATCAGGTATAGAATTCACTCAGCTGCAGTGGCTCTCCTACAATTAAAAATACCCCTCCATTGAAAACGAACAAAAGGAAAAGAGAGAAACCCATTCGCTTTATCCCTCATGGGCTATTTCCTCCCATCCTTTTAACTGAGACCAGAGAAAAGAGAAACAGGCAATATAAGCTCTTGGTGACACTTCAATATACAGGCTGCGTCAAAACTCAGCACAATAACCCAGCGTCTATGACAGCACCACAATCACAGAAATATACAGATACACAACTAAAAAGCCTAAACTATTCAAGCAGATGGCAGATGGAGAGCCATTGCCTTAGATCTTCAAATAAAACAACTGCTGGGGGTGTGTCCAATCTAGACCAGAAGGTCATTAGATCATAGCAGCGCCTCTGTTGAAACCATGCCCTTGGGTAAAGGACTCAGCCATGCATTAGCGTCGAATATACTCAGCAGAGAGGATCATATCTAATGCATGTTCTGTTGATTATATAACCATGTTTGCTGGATGACTGTAGATATGATTATGGGCAGCAGAATAATGAACTTTTGGATTATATGCTCCAAACGCACAATTTTAAGCAAAGCAACCTTAACATTCTATATATATATATATATAATTGTTCAATTTGTGGGTAAATATCTTTTGAGCTACAGAAACTAAAAGGTACACTCTTAAAAATCAATTTTCCAAAAAATACATTTTAATAATTTAAAGAACCACAATAATTTTCCACAATGAAGCACATTTTCTGTAATGGTAAGGTTGGATGGATGTTAAAGGTTCTTAAAGGAACCGCATATGCTAGTAAAGAATCTTGATTTTTAAGAGTGTACAGGAAGTGTGTTCATTAGCAGCACAAATGCCAGCAATGATGGAAGAAAAAAGTAATTAATAGAGATGAATGAGTCATTATCATGTATTTCTTATGTCGTTTAATAGCACAAGGTATAATCCTCATTCGTAAAGCTGTCAGATATACACTAATGTATCCATTACCTCAAACCATTAACATACAACATAAATGCATTAACACAAATGTGCCATTGATGCTAATGATAATTAAGGAAATGCCATTGTTAGTGTTTCATGAGAGAAGTTACTTGTGAGATTGTCTCATATGGTATCTAAGAGAGGAACACACATAGAAGCACTTTACCTCATTAACATCAATCAGACACAAACACAGAGATGATATACTGTATGTGCCACGTGCTCACAATAATACATTTGCACATGGCTGGTTCTAAAATGTGCACTGACAAATAACAATTAGCCATAAAGCATACAACTGCAGCCTGCCAACACAATAAGAAAAACACACATGATAATCAAGACCTATTAAAACTGTGAAGAAGACCAAGTAAAAATATTAGTTTAATGCAATATTATATTGATTGCTAAGTTTTTGTAATAACAAATTACATATTAATCATAATGTACTACCATTCAAAAGATTTTTTTTATGCTTTTGGAAAAAGTCTCTTGCTTATCATGTCTGCATTATTTGATCAACAGTAATACAGTGAAATATTATTACAACTTATAACAACTTTTTTCTATCTTAATGTATTTTAAAATGTCATTTATTCATGTGATGGGCAAGGCTGAATTATCAGCAGCCATTACTTCAGTCTTTAGTGTCACATGATCCTTCAGAAATCATTCTAAGATGCTGATTTAGTACTCAAGAATAATTGCTATTATTAATGTTTTAAAAAATTGTGCTGCTTAATGTATTCCCAACTATTAGTATTTATATATGGGCCATTTATAAAGAATTGGTGCAAACTGCTGTCCCACAAACCAAAACACATTTAAAAAGCATTTAAGTATTCAAATATTAGATGTTTACTAAGTGTCACATTCTCCGTCACCAGCCCTCTCACTACAGGCTTCAGCCTCTGACCAAAGTCCAGTACAGGCCCCAGCCATTGACCAGTGTTCAGGGCACATTTCAGCCCTCGACCTGAGTCCATTGAAGGCTCCAGCCTATGACCTGAGTCCCAGACATTGTGCAGTGAGTAGCCTGAGTGAAAGACCTATTTTAAATCCCTTTCCTAATAAATCTAGTACCCACATCACAGCCAGGAGTGCCAAACCCAGTCCCAGAGAATCCAGTTCTCTAGTTTCGGCCAGGAGGGCTGTTCCCTGCTCATGTGAATCCTGTTCCTTTGTCATGGCCAGAAGTGCCGTTCCAGTGGATCCAGTTCTCCAGTTTCGGCCATGAGTGCAAATCCCAGTTCCAGTGGATCCAGTTCTCTAGTCATGACAAGGGGTGCAATTCTGTCAATTTCCCTCGTCACGGCCAGGAGAGCCGTTTCTCCTTCAATGGAGGTCGAATCCCTAACCTCGACTCCTGTACTCTGGTGGTCATCAGCTCCACCTTGGTTGCCTTTGTCTGCTCCCCCATGGCTCCCCCTTTCTCCACCAAGATCCCACTACGGCATGAGGACACACCTTTGGGAGGGGTACTGACACATTCTCAGTCACCAGCCCTCTCACAAGCTCCGTCATTAGCCCAGACCTACATTTCCCAGCAGCCTGTCTGGTTCACACCTGCACCCTGTCCCTAATCAGCACACCTCTTACTGATCACCTCATTCCCCCACGCTATATAAACTGTCACCAGTCACATCACAGTTGTCTGGTCTCGTTGCAGTTTCTCCAGGCTTCCAACCTTACATTTGTTCACTTCTCCAGTCTAGCTACCTGCCAACTGAAGGAGACCTTGTGTATGGATGGTGAAGTTTGATATCTTCTGGAGTTTTGGTGAACATTAACCTGTCTACTCATCTGAAGTACCTACCTGGAATCCCCTACCTGTTCTTCTGCCATCTACAGTTCATCTGTCCTTATATCCTTATACCTGCAAGGGAAAGAGAACCCAATTATCATGAGAAGTCATTTGAACTCTATGAAAACTGGATACTTACCTGAGTTGCTGTTTGGAATTCCCCATCGGATATTTCTGTTCGACTATCCTGCTAAAGCAGAAAGGACCGTTTAAGCTATCTTCCTTTATATGTTATGATTAATGTCCAGTCTGAACGTACCTGCTTCAGGTTGCTTCTGCTGTATAAATAAACATATCCCAGTTATCTTACCTGTGCTTCTCCCAGTCTGTTTTGTGACACTAAGATCCTTCTATTCTCTATTGAAACCCACAATAATATTTAAAATATTAGTAAGCGTAATATAAGTAAAATCATAATTTATTGGGTACTTTTAATTGGGAGGTGGCTGTCCTGAACCCTAACCCCAAAATTTCAACTTAGGAAAATTAGCTTGAGCGTGTAGTCTGGCAGGTCCCGTGAGTCAAGTTGCATCATGCTGATTCCACTGATCACGAATCTACCTAAGGGATACGACACCTATCGTGGCATCCTATATAAGGCTGTATTCAGTATTATTCAGCACTTTTTTTCACATTGCTTCAGAGGAATTAAGCCTCGCTGCTCGCAATCAAACTGTTTTCAGCGTGTTTCAGAACTCGAAAATCCCATCTAAGATAAGTGAATGCTGTTTTAATCCATATCGCTGTGTATATTACCTGGTCTGCTAATTGAAAAAAGCATATTTGCAGCAGCATTTACGCATCTGTGTTCATACAGCTGGAGCAACACGTAGTCTAGAGCATGTAATCGCTCTGAGGACACGCCGATAGTTAAGGCCATGAGAACAAGTTTAAATGAAACACGGATTCTCGTGTATGCGTTTCAACTGGGTTTCGCTGTATTCAGCGGCATAATCTCAGTGTTACGGTTGTTTATTTCTAGGGTTGATGTTTTCATTAGCTGTGTGAGTGTGCGGTCTGAAGCACGTGTTTATCGCTCCTAATGGCTTCTATACATCTAAGAATGTAATATCAATGACAGTCATTCGAAGTATTTCCGCAGTGTATGCTTCCCCTGCTGGACTGCCACTTATTAGAGATTCATAATTTCTGATCCGCTTGAATATGTGCTCACGTTGAGTAATGTGAGCATATGAGCATGAGAATTAGGGTGAAATGAACTGGCTGAGATCAAGCCATGTTCATTTATAAAAATAAATCACTTCGGTGGTGATTGGAAGGTTACGACTGAGCGCTCAATGGACACAAGGGATTTAAATATAGTCCAGTTATTCTAAGCAGTACAAGCAGCGCCTTTAAAAAAAAAAATACAGGTAACTACAGTCGTTTTCCTCTGGCTCCTCGCTTGCTGAGCTTGGGGTGATGCTTCCCCCATAAATATATTAAGCAACATTTCCTGCTAAGTTTCTTATTTCATTCTCATTGCTTAACGCTATGTTGGCAAATGTTATTGTCAAATATTGCTCGTTGTTTAGTAACATGTTGGTTTGCTAGGCACGCCGTAGCTTTAGGCTTATTGGTTGTACTTTGACACACTGGTAACATTAACGTTACCCATTTAAACGTACCACAGCTGAGACTTGTTTTTAAATCTGTTTAAGACTGTCTGATATGAAGCAGGCTTGCTGCTTAAGGCTCATCTAGTATTGAGGATGTTGTTTCATTAAACACATCCTGTGTATGATTAATTCCATCAAGCTACGTTTAAGTCTGTGATATGCTGTTGCTTAAAGCTATACAGTGTATCGGTAATGTGCTTGATACTTAACTTGTAGTATGTAGATTTTGCTACTAAAGGTGTTATTAAATGCTAACGATTATCAGGATATGGCAACATGCTGTTGCCTAAACTTCAGGTATTGACCATATGCTGTACTGCATTAAAGGGGCATGCTGCTCTTCTCAGCTGCATATTAAAGAAGAGCTGCTTCTCTGCTTCTCTTCTTAAAGGGCATGCTGCCTCAGTCTATGCTATTTCAGAAGGTCTTTTGCTTTAAAGCTATTAGGGTATTGGGATTTTGCTTGCTTGTTAGGGCTTATCTAGTGTTCAGTATCATGTTTGTCGCTAGACTTGCTTGTTGCTGTAAGCTATTGGTTGTTACTGCAAGTGCTGGTTCTTAGTTAAACTTGCAACAGCAAGAAGCTAATGTTTAAGTTGTTGTTTAGGCCATCCGATTGTTGTTGAAATATGCTTGCTGCTTATGGCTCATCTAGTATTGGGAATGTTATTTCCTTAAGTTTCTGACTACTGCAACATGCTGTGATTAAGCAAGCAACATGCTTGTTGCAAAGCTATCTAGTGTATTGGTAAGGATTTTTATCTATGCTCACGCGGGTTGTCAGATTGAGGACACGTAACACATGAGCACAAATGTCAATGGGAGACGGCCAACCTAGAAACTGATGAGTTGATTTGAGTTATTATATGCTGTTGTTATAGACTTTTTAAATGGATGCTGAAGCTTTTAGGCAAGGTAGAATGTGATCTCTGATCCGTTCATTGCTCGCTTCTATGGCTGCAGTACGCTATGTTTGCTGCAAACTAGGCTGCCAATTCTAGTGGGGTTTCTGCATCTTTTTCGTTTAAAAAATAAATTTAAAATTTATTTCGTAAAATTTCTCATGTATGGCTATCAGGGCTTGTTGCTCTTCTTAGCTGCTTATAAAGAAGAGCACCTCTTCGCTGCTACTCTCCTCCGGTAAGGGGCTTGCTACTCAGCTGCTTATAAAGAAGAGCACCACTTCACTGTCTTCTCCTGTAAGTTGCTGCTGCCCCAGTCTCTGTTATTCCAGAAGGATATGCTTCTTTCAGAATGCCATCGGTTGTGGTTTGGGCGGTTCTGGCCTATCATTGTGTTGGGGGTCCGGGCCTATCGTTTGTGTTGGGGGGGGTTATTATTAATTGCTTGCTCTCCCTGCTCATTCATGCTAGGCTGCATGGATGCACAGGGAGTTCTTGCCCATAACAGAACCATACCGCCAAACCAAACCTTATGCGTAGTATCTATCATTTTTTGACGATAGTGGTCCTGACAGAATTATATTAATTTTTGTATTTTTTTTCTCCATTGTTGTTTTTAAAAATATATTTTGAGTTCAAAAAAATATTTATTTTATATTTTCTTTGTAAATTATGAAACTTTGTTAAAAAGATGTGTCCCGCATTTTCCATGTCTACCAAAACGGTGTATGTTTTAGTTTATTGGCTGAGACTGAAATTTACTACACCCCTACATTTATGATCAGGAAATATTCCTGTGTCCCCCTCTCTCATAGCTACAATGTGTGAGTAGATAGGTCTCATCATTTTGAGGTAAATGTGTTCAAAAGTCTGAAAAATCTGTGTGTAACTCTAAGGAACTTCACTACCAAACACCTTTTTTTCTGCAATTAAGCACATTTTTTGGGAGTTATTCCATATTAAATTTTTATGTGTGTACAACTGTTCAGAACTGTGCTAGCTAACCATGTGCTGATTAGCATCTTTGAGATAAAAGTATCTAAAATTGTCACTACCGAAACATTTGGTGGAGTTTCAGTAGTGACATCTTTGTTTTTTTGGGTGTTATCCCATACAATTGTCATCATGACAAAAGGGAACACACAATCATATTTGGGGAAAATAAACAAAATTTTAGGACAGTTATGCAATTTTTTTGTATGTTTTAGTAATGTTTTAGTATGAAGTAAAATTCTGTAATGCACTGTAATCACTACACATACGGTGTAGGGATTTCTAGTACATGAACGGACACTGCTATGCCCCATCAGCCATCATGAGGTTTGCTAATCACCCCAGCACATGACTCCAATATTCGGGGGTGATTTCCTGTCAGTCTTGAATCGACTCATCATGAGGCTTCGAATTAATTCAGTCAGGAGACAACAAAGCTTTCTTTGTATCTGAACAGGAAGGTTTGTTCACAACATATAGAAACCACAATGTCTTGTGACCACCAATGGATGGAATTATTATGTCCAAACAGGAAAAGGACAGTAATTTAATCACGCCCTCGGGCCTGCAAGCACGGGATATACAGCGTGATGCCACATGACCCATTGAACATCTGCTTCCTGCCCTGTCTGAAACCCTTACGTTTCTTGTGTCACAGACAATGAAACAGAACCTTGCATGACGATTTTAACAGACAATCGTTTAAAACTCATAAGTAGTGAAAATGTATCCACTGTATGTGTTATGCTATATATATATATACAGTGGGGCAAAAAGTATTTAGTCAGCCACCAATTGTGCAATTTCTCCCACTTAAAAAGATTAGAGAGGCCTGTAATTTTCATCATAGTATACCTCAACTATGAGAGACAAAATGAGAAAAAAATCCAGAAAATCACATTGTAAGTTTTTTTTAAAGAATTAATTGGTAAATTCTTTGGTAAAATAAGTATTTGGTCACCTACCAACAAGCAAGATTTCTGACTCTCACAGACCTGTAACTTCTTCTTTACGAGGCTCCTCTGTCCTCCACTGGTTACCTGTATTAATGGCATCTGTTTGAACTTGTTATCAGTATAAAAGACATTTGTCCACAACCTCAAACAGTCACACTCGAAACTCCACCATGGTCAAGACCAAAGAGCTGTCAAAGGACAGCAGAAACAAAATTGTAGACCTGCACCAGTCTTGGGAAGACTGAATCTGCAATAGTAAGCAGCTTGGTGTGAAGAAATCAACTGTGGAAGCAATTATTATAAAATGGAAGACATACAAGACCACTGATAATCTCACTCGATCTGGGGCTCCACGCACGATCTCACCCCGTGGGGTCAAAATGATCACAAGAACTGTGAGGAAAAATCCCAGAACCACACGGGGGGACCTAGGGAATGACCTGCAGAATGCTGGGACTAAAGTAACAAAGGCTACCATCAGTAAGACACTGCGCCGCCAGGGACTGAAATCTTGCAGTGCCAGACGTGTCCCCTGCTTAAGCCTGTACATGTCCAGGCCTGTCTGAAGTTTGCTTGAGAGCATTTGGATGATCCAGAAGAGTATTGGGAGAATGTCATATGGTCAGATTAAACCAAAATATAACTTTTTGGTAAAAACTCAACTTGTATTGTTTGGAGGAGAAAGAATGCTGAGTTACTTCCAAAGAACACCATACCTACTTTGAAGCATGGGGGTGGAAACATCATGTTTTTGGGGCTGTTTTTCTGCAAAGGGTCCAGGACGACTGATCCGTGTAAACGAGAGAATGAATGGGGTCATGTATCGTGATATTTTGAGTGAAAACCTCCTTCCATCAACAAGGGCATTGAAGATGAAACGTGCTGGGTCTTTCAGCATGACAATGATACCAAAACACACCGCCCGGGCAACAAAGGACTGGCTTCGTAAGAAGCATTTCAAGGTACTGGAGTGGCCTAGCCAGTCTCCAGAACTCAACCCCATAGAAAATCTTTGGAGAGAGTTGAAAATCCGTGTTGTCCAGCGACAGCCCCAAAACCGTACTGCTCTAGAGGCTATCTCTGGAGAATGGGCCAAAATTACCCCAACAGTGTTGTTAAAACCTTGTTAAGACTTACGAAAACGTTTGACCTATGTCATTGCCGAACAAGGTATATAACAAATATTAAGTTCAATTTTTCTATTGTATCAAATACTTATTTTATGCAATAAAATGGAAATTAATTATTTTAAAAATCATACAATGTGATTTTCCGGATTTTTTTTCTCATTTTGTCTCTCATAGTTAGTATACCTATGATGAAAATTCCAGGCCTCTCTCATCTTTTTAAGTGGGAGAACTTGCACAATTGGTGGCTGACTAAATACTTTTTTTCCCCACTGTATATATATATGTTTGCTGTGTTTATTGTAATCTATTAAGTTGAATCGATATTTTATAACCCTTTTATTTAGATAAAGTGATTAAAGGTACTCCGTGTATGCCAGATATGCGAAGTTTAGGCTTGTGGGAATGGTCATGATATTTAAGTAACCTTGGTATGGATGAAAATGTTTTATTTTGAACATTGTGTGTTGTACGACACCTTATAGAAGTTATTAAAATTGCAGAATACGCCTAACTGGAAACATGGGATTCATGCATAATAAGGAACAGTATTGGGCGTGGCTAAGCCCTGCAACAGCATCTGATTGGACAACGACCTGTGGGCTGGACAAAAGTCAGCCTGCTTAAAATTGGACACAAAGCTCTCTGGCTCGCTCGCTCTCTCTCTCTCAAGACCTTTTGGCTTTCACCTTGGTGAGCGTGACAAAGTGCCCCCACGCCGTAACATCGCACAGCGAGACCATCTAAGAACTCAAACACTTCAGTTGAACCTTCGCGATCTTCAAAGAACTTAAAGCCTTGCAAACTCCCGGTTTACAGACTGCTGAAGCCTCTTCTGTAACCCGACAACCAACCAACCCAATGAGGGCTTCCCCAAAAGGACGTCATCCAGACGTCATCCTGACGTCACCGCAACAGCCAATTGGCAACGGAATTTCCCTCCAGCAGCCATCCAGGAAGCCTGCGTCAGCAACAGGAAATCATCTCAGCTTTTCAGCTGTCAACCAAAGCAAAGCGCAAGTAAACGGACAAAATCTTATCTCTGCTGAACTGGTGTCGAGCTAATTTAAGCAGTAAACATAAGCCAAATATCTGCTTTGTGATTCTCTCAGGTCGAATTTAAAACACTCGTGGAAACGAGTGTTAGAACCATGAAAACTTCATGCAACTCCGTTAACTCATTCCTTCATTTTCGGGGCTGTATATGTGTGTGTGTGTGTGTGTGTATGTTTTAGTTAGGTTTTTATGTTATCTAGATTAGCCAATAAAATTAATGTTTCATTTATAAAGGATCATTGTCTGGTGTCATATAATTTTAAGGTTAAAACCTTTGACAAAGATCACGTTACCTAGCTCGTAGCTTACTTATAAGAGAACGTTATTACCCGTGGCCGGGGAAATTACATATTCAATTTGTTAAAAAATAC
The DNA here is from genome assembly GCA_018155175.1 of Sinocyclocheilus anophthalmus. NCBI lineage: Eukaryota > Metazoa > Chordata > Actinopteri > Cypriniformes > Cyprinidae > Sinocyclocheilus > Sinocyclocheilus anophthalmus. The sequence goes on from JADLZN010002996.1 coordinate 77,720, forward strand.
TGAGGTCACGGCTCGCTGGACGACCGTTGATTTAAAGTGTAAAATAACAAATTTGGAATCAGTTTTAATCAGGTTGACCCGATTTTCAGATCCGAAGTCCTTTCAAACTGAATGAATTAATAATAATTAATTCTCTAAAATTAAGTAATCAAGTCATTACAACTGTCACTACCGAAAATGTGCAGTCACTACTGAAACATGTTTTGCCAAAAATAAAGTATACTGAATTATCAAGATGTTATGATAGTTTTTGGTTCAATGTATATTCAAACTAATGAATCCTTAACTTTGAAATCAATATAATCAACTGTATGCCTTTTACAAAAAAAGATTGGATTCAAAATGCAACAAAATAATAAAAAAAGGAATTGCAAAAAAATATATTTACAATGTAGATGTAGGCAAAATCTTAATAGGTCAATATAACCCACTAATTAAATTATTATTACTGTGTTTCATTAGTGACAAATTTGGGGAGAGGACAAATATTCCAAAACATTCTGAAAATACAATATGAGAATTAACTGCGCAATTACTATATGTGTACCTTGGATATTATACAAGTTTGGAAAAAGACACATTTTTTTATCAAGTTTTTAATTCTGTAGAATGGCCCATATACGGTACTTCCTGGAAGCAGCCACAAACTCAGTCACACTCGCACTCATGATAGGAGTGTATGTGAGGTAAAAGCCTTCAGGAGAGGGTCAAGTAAGGAGGCGTATAATTAAATTTTGACTGAACATATCTTTCCAGGTGGCTTCCTCTCTGTCAACTCAGATTACAGAACATTTAAAAGCTGCTCTGTTCTCTTCAATTACTGTCATCCTCATCCATAGGATGCTTTCTGACTGCCCTGTGTCCCTGTGTGTAAGAATGGACAATAAAAGCATCTGAAAATTTTCTGGTAACGGTCTGAAGATTAATTATTCTGATTATTATACTTTAAACTAGATGTTATATTCTGAATATAATGTGAGTGAGTGGTCAATGATATAGTGTGTACTAGACTCATACTAGCCCAAGTCACAGGAACCCTACCATCAAGAATCTGTGATATTAAGGTCTGTAGATATGGCTCTGTTGCCTCCTTTAACATAAGGATGTTTCAGCCCATTATATCATCCACCAAGCAAAATTATTAGTCTGGTCATAATTCCTTAAAACCTAAACATAAAAAGACAGAAAAAAAATAACTTTTTTTTTTCAAATAAATTAATGCTTTTATTCCACAAGGATGCATTAAATTGATCATAAGTTAAAGTCAAGACATTTATGATGTTACAACATATATATTTTTTTTAATTCTCAAACAAATGCTTTTGAACAAATGGTGACCCTTTATAGTCATCAAGATAATGAAAACATCTATATTAATCAGACTAGTATTCACATAAAAAAAAAAAATCATACCGACCCCAAACTTTTAAACAGTAGTATATAATGCCATTTTTCAGCATGTACAAAATGTGCTAGAAATGTGGCACACACATACACACACAGAGACATTTCAAAAGTTCAATATGACACTGAATTCAAATGAGAAATTTGGTGGTTTAATTTCACAGATGGATGCAAGTTATGCTGAGAGATACTTTTCATTACATTACATTTCTAAATGTTTCTTCTTCGGTTCTGGCTTTACACAGCTTTCTTGTATCTTTCTTATTCACCCACCCACAGATTGGATGATTGGAGCAGACCTCAACCTATTACGCCTGTCAGGCCCCATCTGCACAGGCACACAACATGTTATTTCACCATCTGTGTGTTGCACCATCCAAACGCTCACGTCTGTGTTGCTGTCTGGAGCTCACAAGATGCAGTGATACTTAATGACAGAGCAAAGACACAATTCTCACTTCAACTTTATAACGGCATGAACATAAACATGCACAAACATGCAAACACACTGTTTTGTTTTACAGTTAAAAGGAAACATACACTGTTGTGATGTCTTACTGAATGTGTTCAGGGTAAGTGTGAGAGTAGATGTGTGACTGTAACATCTGAGTCAGCATCTCTCTCTCACACACGCACGCACGCACGCACGCACGCACGCACTTGCACGCCGCACGCACTGCACACCCCACACACACACACACGATACATCTACTTAAAAGAATGTCCTTCTTAGTTAATGAAATATTAACTTCATCTGTAACATATTACCACAGACAATAATATTAGACATGAAAGAATATAAGCACTTCAGTAAAACATCTCCATAATATTTTAAAATATCTATAAAATCTTGCCCTATAGACATCCAGTGTAACTGTACAAATCTAAATATACATTTTTGCTTATTTTAATAAAAAAAGAAAGGGGCAATATTATCTGTGGAAATGTCACATATCATGGACACTACTGACAAAAATTAGCCTCTCTTGAACCTGGAACATTGCTTTAATTACAAACCCAATACAGATGCCATTATAGTCTCTTTACAAAAACAAATTAAAATGCTTTCCTTATTATGCGTAGATGATCATTACAGCAAAGAAAGCAAACTTAATTTAGATGGTGGTTATCAGCTCTCTCAAAATCTGACAACATAACCATATTCATTTCAAGTAATGCGTAATTTCATTCAATGTTGCCATAATCTATTTTTGTGAGTGGAAAGCTGGGGCTACATCTCTTGAAATATAGCTAAGCAAGAGACAAGGGAACTCATTATTTGCTGTTACCATGAAATACATGCTGATATCTGGTCAAATGAAATCTGTGAGTCTGATTTTTCATACAGCAAACATTTCATGGAAAGAACATGAAAAGGAAACTCGCTGAGAATAAATCATGGTGGAGAATCCATGCCTCAGGCACGGAGCGAGTGTACGTGAGAGAAAGAAAGTTATGAAGAGAGAGGGAGACAGCAAATAAGAGAGTGTGAGACAGTATGAGCGAAAAACCACTAAGGATGATGGGATGTATTTTCCTGATTGATTCATATTGTGCTGCACACCACTGATTCACACTGCTGTCAAGGCACAGTTACCCAAAATAGTAGTAATTATTATTATTTACGCTCCCTTGTGTTGCTACAAACCTGTATACTGTTATTTTTGCTCCGATAAAAGGGAGAAACTCTAAAGAATGACAGTTTGGGTTTGGACTTTGGAATGACATGAGAATAAGTAAATAAAGAGAGAATTTAAATTTTTTTTTGGGTTATCCCTTCAACCCACATGCATTCAGACCACATGACACACACAAACTATAAATAATCAACATGCTGTAGATATTCTCACCATCCCTCTCACTACACCAACTTATCCTTATTCTTCCTGCTCTCTCCTGTCTTTCCAATCTCGCTTTGTGAAAAACGCTAACACACAGTCATACATGCCATCAATTCTCTATTGGGCTAGGTAGATATTCAGCAGTCATAAAAGCCAGCATTTAATAAATCAAACAGGGATGAAAAAGAGTTATCACTGCTCAAACATATATAAATATCTGGGTAAGATGTTAGCCAGGGCTGTAGGCAAATATGACACTGAAAGTGACAAATGCACCAGATATTTAAAATGCAGATGCAAAATTGCTAATGCTAATAATAATAGTAATAATGTTGAATAAAGTTGAAAATAATGTTCAAAATAATGTTTGCTTAGTTTGAGAAAACACAACTGTTATCCTGTTAGACAGCCCCACTTTATTTTCTGACACAGACTAGTATTGCCATTAAAATACACAAATAGCTTTCATTCACTCCGGAACACCGTCTTGCTTCATATTTCTACACACTCACTATATTAGCACCAATTTCAACATATACTTTATTTTTTACACCTTTATTCACCTTTCACTCTCAGTGTGTCTACATTATGGGGACCATATGTCCCCACAAGGACAGTAAAACCTGAAATCATCTTCATTGTGGGGACAAGCCAACAGTCACCTTGGGGCAAACAGCTTTATAAACATATTAAATAACAGATTAATGAAAATCTAAACATCTCTGAAGGTTAGGTTTTATTTGCATAGAACTTTTCACATTACAGGTTGTTTCAAATCAGGGGAACTCCTCAAGATATTCAAGTCTATGAGGAAAAAGGTTTAAGGCAGTTTTTTAAGAACCTATGTTGTCTTAAGTACCCCCACAGTCCCATCAATAATGCTCAAGCACCTATTCATAAACACAAATCCAGAAAATTGTGCCTAAAATCTCTTTAGCATTACCATTTAGCATTATAATTTTAAAAGCCACTTATAAACAATCAAACAATACAGTGTGTGTAAAACAGAATCACGTTACATATATTTTTTTGTTTTATTTCCTTATTTCCATGTGCCACTTGTAACCTGCTTGAACGATATGTGTGTGACCATGTGCGCCAGCAGGTGTGGTGTCTCCCTGTCCAAATGTAATTGCATAACACAGTGTATTTTGTAACATGTCCATTTACCATGAAGTACAGACATGGCCCCTCTATCCTTAAGTATATGTATTTACGAAGATGTATGTGTTCAGGTATGCTCGAGGACACTTACCTGCTCTTTTGGCAGGTGGCGCAGATGTAGCCCCTCTCGCTCTGATTGTAGGTGCGGCAAGATTTGCAGACGTTGTAGTGGCAGTCCAGACATGGGCGCTTGGGGTTGAGCAGGAAGGTAAAGGGAGAGAAGCAGCAGAAGCAGCAGTGCTCGTTGAACTTGTGCTGCTTGGACAGAAGCAAACAGCGACTGCCCTCCTCCTCCAGCTCCTGCTTCATTTCACTACAGAGAAGGAATGGGGGGGGGTTGGAGAGGAGGGGTTGGAGGAGAGCGAATGAGAGAAGGAGTGGGAGGGGATAAAGCGAGAGTAGGGGCATGTGAACAAGGGGATGGAGAGAGAGAGAGAAGGAGAGAGAGAGAGAAGGAGAAAGGTGAGCAAGTGCATCTGAAGGGAAGGTTGAAGGTGCACAGTCATGCAGAATAATTGGAGATTCTGTGAGGAATGAAAAATTAAAGTAAGAATAATTCTGCAGATGTGTGGGGCATACAGATACAGTCTGTATAATTTCTCTTTCTCCATCTCTGTTTATACATACATACAAACAGACACAAATATGTGGATAAAGTCACAACAGGGCTGGACTGGGACTGAAAAAAAAGAACACAGCAGATACGCACTATATGGCTGTGTTCTGAAACCTAGTGAGCTATATTAATGGTTGCTTTCAAAACACTGCTTCATGAAGCTTCAAAACATTTATAAATATTTTGTTTTAAATTATTGGTTTGAGTCTTGAGTATCAAACTCACCAACTTATGTGATTTCAGCAAATGAGGCTTTGTTACTTCATACTTTGTTACATCAAATTGTTTCAAGCTTTGGGATGCTTCTCAAACAGAAGGCTGTATACTAGTGAGGATGCATCTATCCTTCTGAGGCTTCAAGGCTAGAATCCTGCTCATGGACATGGCACAAAACATACTGTTAAAATTATAATTTGAAGAATACTTTCTATATCTATTACAATATGACATTCTATTAATGCAGTATAGGTAGGAACAACCATCTGTGGTCTTCCGGTGGTTAATATTATGCACAGTTTACCATTATGTGATTCATTTACAGCTAAAAACAACAACAACAAAACATAAATTCTAATGATTTATGACTAGATGGTGTTGATCTGGTGATCCCATGAACTAGTGTCTACAGTTTTATAATGAATTTCAATACTTTTGCATGTATAATACACAAAGGAGAATATTACTTAATTGATTTTACCAATAGTTTGCCAAGCTTTGCCAATAAAAAAACAAGTATTACAAATGAATAAAACACAAATTAACTTTCATATTTAATGGTATTTAATTTTGTACAAGAGATTAAATTGAATAGATTCTACTTTATTAAAATTTATTTAATTAGTTCACTTGTATGTCTAATATACACAGATTGTCAAAGCCGCTTCACAGTGAAAACAGAAAAATACAGGATCAGTTGGAAAACTCACAGGAGGACCAATTAAGATTTGCTGTTAAAAGCAGCTCTAAAAAATAATGTCATTATTCCGGTCAAGTCAGTTCAGTGTTGGTTCAGTTCTGATTAATAACAGTGTGAAGTTAATCAATTTCATCAATTAAATGAAAAACGAGGTCAATTCATCTATAAGCAGTTCTACAAAAGGTAGCAATGTCATAGGTCAAAGGTACAGCGAGGAGTACTTGTCCTTCGGATTTACAAGTGTTGGTCCTGCTGACAACCCCACACCTGTCTGTGTGCTATGCTCAGAGACCCTTTCTAATGAGGCACTGAAACAATGCAAGTTACGCCGTCACCTCGAAACAAAACACGGGTCGTTTGCCAGCAAGCCTCGAGAATTTTTTTAAAATAAATTGAAAGATTACCAGCAACTTAAAAAAGTGATTGAGTCAAACTGTGTGATGGGTGGCGAAAATGAAAAGGCAGTGACAGCATAGTATGAGGTATCAAGACTAGCTACATCTGGAAAGCCCCACACCATAGGTGAAGACTTAATTTTACCAGCCGCTAAGCAGATGGTCAGCATAATGCTGGGAAACAATGCAGTTATGGCGGGTAGGGCGAATTTGTATGGGATGATATTAGACTCAAAATTATTAATAGATGCACACACAATTATCCTTGTACTGCATACATTTTATACATATATCTTACTAACCCTAAACAAATGCCTTTCAATTTGAGTCTTTGGAATTTTGGATTAAATGATTGTGCAGTGATTTGTACAAATACAGACATGTTTTTGAATAAAAATGTTCAGTTCTGCATTAATATCATATAAATTTCTCATGCAAAAAGGAATCCATGCATAAGTGGATCAGGTGACACGCGTGCAATAATTGGCGGTCTAGTGCGAGTCGATCTTGTTTTCGGTTTCATGGATTTGAGACTTAATTTCATGGTTTACAGCATTTCAGTCCCCACACACACAATACCAACGAACAAGGCCAGTGCAATCATGGGGCACACGATTTGAAAAATTGCAAATGTGCATCAGATCACACGTGAAACAGGCTTTTAACCAGGTCGCAGAGCTAAGAATTACATTAATTGAAACATTTGGTCGTTTTTTTTTTTTTTTTCCTTTTTTTTTTTTTTTTTTTTTTTTTTTCAAGATAGAGACCTATGTGTGAATACAAATGTTATAGTTTGTATTAAAGTTTCATGATTTGTGCATGTAGCGATTAAAATGCGCATTTGTGGATCAGGCGACACGCGTGCATTCATTCACGTCTCTGCTGAGTCGATTCTGTTTGATTCATTTGAATTTTGAGACTTTTGTTCCGCCCTTTTAGCCTTGCCCAATCTACACACACACAGCTCGCGATCCACGCGTAGCTGAGCCACAGAAAATCAGCGACCACTAGATGGCACTAGCCTCATTCACATGTGCGCATTACATTGTGTACAGTTTTATAAATGTTACATTGTTTTTTCTTTGTTTCTTTTTGGTTTGGCTATTTTCCTCTACCGTAGAAATATAATAAAGATGTTTTACTGAACTTGTTCTAACTTAACTTGTCTTAATTTTGCCAAACAAGAACTTCGTTAAGGTACCTTGTTTTTTCTTTCTTTCTGTAATTCAACAGCACATTGTCAATTATTCCTTCCTTGTAGGCTATTATTATTAATATCATTATTATTATGCAAAGATTGAAATGTAAGAATAAATATGATAGAATAAAATAATTTAAATTGGGAGAATAAAGTCGTTCAGCGTTCAATTCTCTTGCAGAACTGATCGAAACAGTTTATATAAGTACTATATATAAAATATGTTCAGCTATTATGCATCCGCGGAGCGCGGATAGGCTATCGGCCTATAAATGCTGTTAGTATAGTTAGTTTCAGTTAATTAATAGTGAATTAAGAAATATAAACTTGAGATACTGAGGGATTTAACGAGCTATTAGCCCTTTTAATATAAAATAATAATAATAATAATAAAATGAAGGAAAACTGACCAAGTGCTGTTGAAGTACTAGAAAAAAACGGTACCATCACAAAGTTCTGTTTTCTTTGCAAAAAATATAAGATATTAGGTATGTCTTAGAAGTTAAGTTAGAACCAAGTTCAATCGCACATCTTATTTATTCATAAAATATAAGCTATTATGTGTCTTAAGACAAGTTAAGTTAGAATAAGTTCAATAAAACATCTTTATTATATTTATACGGTAGAGGAGAATAGCCAAACCAAAAAGAAACAAAGAAAACAATGTAACATTCATGAAACTGTACACAATGGAATGCGCACATGTGAGTGGGGCTATAGTGCCATCTAGTGATCGCTGATTTTCTTTGGCTCAGTTGCGTGTGGATCGCAAGCTGTGTGTGTGTGGATTGCGCAAGGCTAAAAGGGCGGAATGAAAGTCTCAAAATTCAAATGAATCAAATAGAATCGACTCAGAAGAGACGTGAATGAATGCACGTGTGGCACCTGATCCACAAATGCACATTTAATCGCTTACATGCACAAAATCAGGATATTAATACAAATATAACTTTGTATTCAACAATAGTCCTCTATTGAACAAAAATGCTGAACATAATGTAATTCTTAACTCTGCAGGACACTGGTTGAAAAGATTTGTTCAAAGTAGTGACGCCATTGCGAATTTTCAAATCGTGACGTAATGAATTGCATGGCCTGGGCGTGGTGTGGTGTGGTGTGGGAGAGAAGTGAAATGCTTGTAAACTGCGTGAAAATGAAGTATCAAAATACTAAATCGACCGAAAACAGGAAAAAGATCAACTCGAATAGGACATCAATTTAATGCCCGGTGCTCACCTGAATCCCAACTTATGACGGATAGTTTGCTGAGCAATTTATAATATATTAATGCGAAACAGAACATTTTATTTGCACAACATTCTATTTGTACAAATCGCTGCGCAATCATTTAATCCAGAATTCCAGACTCAGATTGAAAGGTATTTGTTTGTGGTTAGTAAGATACATGTATAAAATTTATGCAGTTCATGGATAATTGTGCGTGCATCTATTAATCATTTTGAGTCTAATTTCATCCCATAAATTTGCTCGCATTCGTTAGGTATGAATGTGATGGAGAAATTGAGGAAAACTTTCTTTTTTTGCAGACCTCTGCATTCAAACGCAACTGCTGAAGCTATTTTTTGACATTCTGAACGATTTCATAATTTCCAGTGACATCAACTGGACAAAGTGCGTTGGACTCAGCACCGATGGTGCTCGCACTATGCTGGGCAGACACAGTGGAGTGGTGAAGCGAGTCAGAGACGTGGCCCTGCTGCTCACTCATGTACATTGCTGCATTCACAGAGAGGCATTAGCCTCTAAGAGAATGACCATGGATTTAAAGACCGTTTTAGACGATCTTGTCAGAATGGTGAATTACATTAAAAGTTGTCCACTGCAAGCACGTTTGTTTTCCCTTTTGTCTGAAGGGATGGGTAGTGAACACCGCCAGCTTTTACTAAATACCGAGGTCCGCTGGCTCTCACTCTGGCTCTGGTCAGAGTGCTCACCCGGCACTTCCAGTTACATGATGAGGTCAGAACATTTTTCATTGATTCCAAATTTGAACTTGCAGACCGCCTCTGTGATTTCGACTGGCTTTGTAAATTGGCCTACTTGGCAGACATTTTCAGCCACTTGAATGGACTCAATCTAGCCCTACAGGGGACAGCAGTAACAATGTTTCAAGTGCATAACAAAATAGCGGCAAACATAAAGAAAATTGATCTGTGGGGGAAAAGAATTGCCCGAGCCAACTATGAGTCCTTTGAAAACGTGTCTGACTTTTTGTCTAAGGAGGAAAGGCCACTTCCCGTCACTGCTGCAGTTGCTATGACAGAGCACATGCAGGCTTAAAGTCTCAGATGCAGGACTACTTCCACATCCAAGCCATCTCCTTTTTGAACTTTTTCCATCTGGTCGGCGTTACAGAGCACCGAATACCAGGACAGCCAGGCACAAGAACAGTTTCTTTCCCCAGGCAATCTACCTCATGAACAGTTAATGTTCTCCCATTGTGCAATAACCTTATACTTATTTATCACTCTAAATCCTAGTACATCCCTACAACTTTATTTTATTTTATTTTATTCTATTCCTATTCTATCTATAGCACACCTGTACATACAATTTATTCTTTTTTTGTGCATTATATTTATGCATGTGTTTTTATTATCTGTGTGTTGTTGTTGTTGTCTCCGTGTACTGGAAGCTTGTGACACTATAACAAATTCCTTGTGTGTGCAAACATACTTGGCAATAAAGCACTTTCTTATTCTGATTCTGATGTGTCAAATGAATACCCTGAACTCACCAACAAGGCAATAATGTTTTTGATGCCATTTGCCACAACGTATATGTGTGAAGTGGGATTTTCGGTGCTTGTGGCCTTAAAGACAAAGTACAGGAATGTATTGAGTGTGGAATCTGATCTCCGTCTTAAATTGACGTCCATTCAACCAGACATCAAATCCTTAACAGCTGAAAAGCAACATCACCCATCTAATTAGGTACTGTCTGGAAGACTGCTGATCAGACTGTGGGACTGCTCTTTACTTTTACATTTTTACATCGTTCCTCAGTTTAAATGTAGATGTTTTTAGGTTTTATTTTTTTTAAATACAGTTCACAATTCTATTGCAATGAAATACATAACTATGTACAGTAGCTTCTCTTACACACTTTGATGCAATATAATTGTAAATAGTATGCAGAAAGTATGTAGTGTTATGGATTTAAATATATTTTTAAAGAATGTTTACATAATCTTACTTTCACCAGAATATAAAAAATATAAAATGTTATGGTAGTTCTCATAATTCAAATTAAATTCTTGGAGCTTTTGCTATGTTTTTCGGGGCCTTACCCCTCTGAAGTTTGGGAAGCTCTGTGCTCGTAATTATCAACTGGCAAAGTTTTGAGAACGCAGCAGATGTGAAGGACTATAATGTGATATGAGCTTGCTCAAGCACTGAGGAGCTAAACCATTCAGGGCTTCTTGAGTAATCAGCAAATATTTAACGTTTAAATAATGCTGATTAGCTTGATTAGCTGGTTCAGGTAATTAGGGTTGGAGCTAAACACTGCAGGACAGTGGCCCTCCAGGAAGAGGTTAGCACCCTGTCTAGAGGACATTAACAATAATCAAAAGGTGAACATGTATTAATGAGCAATTTATAAAAGGTTTATTATTTATTCAACTTATTAAATGTTAATAATTTTGTATTAATGTTCATGAATATGTTAATATGTTATTGAACACATTAATAAATGTTAATTTGCAACCTATTTTGGGTTCATTTTAAGCAAGAAATAACTATAGCAATACTTGTGTTAAATAAAACTACCAAGAAGTTTGTCTATATTTCACCTAGAGCTGGGTTGTTTTTAACTCAGCATTTTTTTAGAGTGTAGAAAAACACAGTTTTACAAATGCTTGAATTGTGACCTTCAGATGACAGATCGCTATCAATTAGCACACCCAGATTCTTGATTGAAAACGAAGACTCGACAGAACAGATCCATCTAGAGTTAAGAGGTATTCTGCTTTTTGCTTTGTTTTTTTTCGTGTGGAGGTTTTTGGTCCAATAATGAAAACCTCTGTGTTTTTTTCTGAATTTAGTAAGAAGTTACTAGTGATAAAATTTGTAATATCAGCTATGAGTTCCAGATCTTTGCAATCCTTTACTTTATTGAAATTATGTTTTTTTCACTTAAATTTTTTATTGTAATAAGTGAAACTGTGTACAATGGAATCTTTTGGACTGTGAGTGTCAAGCTTTTTTTTTGTCCAGCCACCAAAGTGGACACCCAGCCACTACATTAATCATTTGAAATGCTTCTTGTGAATTTAGATATAATGTAGAGTATGAAAAAATTATATTTATTTTGATATTTATAAAGATTGCAGTGTTTATTAAATTATTTGTGTTTTGTTGTTGTTTGTATAGATTATGTGCAAATTCGATGATGGCAAATGTAATCTAATGATTTTGAAGTTCTGTAATATTGTGCACATTACATGAGTGCATTCAAATGCATCCATGTGTTTCCTAAACCCTCAAAATCTCTTCTCATCCACATGTTTTAACTGTGTCTGTTTCATAAGCCTTCCACAATTAATTAGGATCAATTAAACCCCATTGCGGTAAATACAATTTTGAACCCCTGCTCTGAAACAAAAAGTTTGATACTGGTCTGGCTTGTTGCTCTAGAACAGTGGTGGCGAACTCCAGTCCTGGAGAGCCGCAGCCCTGCAGAGTTCAGCTCCAACCCTAATTAAAACTCACCTGCCTGTAGCTTCCTAGTAACCCTTCAGACCTTGATTAGCATGTTCAGGTGTGTTTGATTAGGGTTGAAGCAAAACTCTGCAGGGCTGCGGCTCTCCAGGACTGACGTTCGCCACCCGTGCTCTAGAATGTAACAGCTTGTTTTATGTGTAGGCGTCCTTGTCAAAAGCAATGCATCTGTGTTTAAAATATGAATATGTTAAAATGAAAGCAAAGCTTCAGAGTTGCAGGGCAGGCAGAGTGGTAGAACTTAATGGACTGATCATGTGTTCTTGCTGATTTCCTTACACTTTTACTTGGCTATGAATACTGTGTGAGTCAGGGCATCAGAACTTTTCCCAGTGGGCTGGTTGACCTGTGAGCTGGCTATGGAGGCAGCATTTCAGTGGGATCATAGATGCACACCGTATGCAAAGGCCTTTCCAAAGGCACCTTATTTATGCAGCCTCCTACCTGGTTTTAGTCAGATCATTAGGAACGATTCACCAAAAATACATTTTGTGTTCTGTTGTGTTGCTTTTTAATTGTTTGTCTATATAAACCTGTGCTAGACTGGCATCTTGGCAGTTGCAGTACATCTTGATGCTTTGTTGCAGTGTCTTCTCAACACGGTTTTTAGGCATCGTGTTGTGTCAAGTTTTTTTAGGTACCCCTCCATTTCTTTTTAAATGTTATTCTATTTAATTGTGTGCTAGTTTGAACAGCACAGCAATTGATGTAGTTGCTGCTTCATAAAATCAATCACTGTTTTGAATTATTGCATACATGCACTGAAAATTCTGTCAAAATATTTCAAATAACACCCTTTACAAAAGTCGTAGAATCTCTTCTTAATATTATTAATTCATCATTATTAGGATATGTCCCAAAAAATGTTCAAGCTGGCTGTTATTAAACCTCTTATTAAAACACTCACTTTTCTTTAAAAAATTGACATCTTCACAACTGTGTAATGCTACATGCTAGGAATTTCAGTCAGGGTTTAGACTGTTTCATAGCGTTGAAATTGAACTCATCAGAGTTACGAATGACTTGCTCTTATCTTCCGATCATGGTTGCATGGATGCAACCATCTCTCTGTTAGTGTTACTGGAACTAAGTGCTGCCTTTGATACTATAGACCACAACGTTCTCCAGGATAGGCAGGATGTGGAATTGCATTGGCATGGTTCAAATAATACTTTTCTAACTGTTATCAGTGTAATATCTGATTACTTTTCAACCTGATTAGAACTGATTTCAAATTTTAATAGTTTACACCTTATCAACGGTCGTCCAGCGAGAAGTCAATGTCCGTGTATCTTAACAATCTGACTATGTGTATTTTCCTTGGCCACGGGTCAATACAATTATGATAATTTGTAAGCTCCTAGCGAGGTAACGTGATCTTGGCAAGGTTTGACTTTAAAATGTCACGACACCAGACAATACTTCTTTATAAATTAAAACGAGAATTTATTGGCTATTCTAGATTACATTAAACTAAGCTAAAACACACACATACATACACAGGTTCAGGGAAATTATGTTAACGGAGTTCTGAGGAAAGCCCAAAGTTTTAGCAAGATATTCGCTACAGTTCTTTTACTTGCAACCTGAGAAAAGTCATAAGCAGAGACTTGGCTTATGTTTACTGCTTAAAATTATCTTGGCACCAGTTCAGCAGATAGAAGCTTTGTTTGTTTACTTGCGTTTGGGTGAGTTTCCTTGTTTGGCTGCTTGAGGGAATTCCATTGCTGATTGGTTGGTTGAGATGACGTCCTTTTGGGGAAGCCCTCGGTCATGATTGGTTGGTTGCCGGGTTACGGAGGAGCCTTGAAGTTCTTCTGAGAGAGTCTGATTTGGCCAGACTTTGAGTTCTGCAGAGTTACGAAGCTTCAACTGAAGTGTTTGAGTTCTGGAGTCTCACTCATGCGATGTTACGGCACGGTCGCGCTTTGTCGCGCGGTCACCAAGGCGACAAGCCAAAGGTCTTAGAGTGAGAGAGAGCAAGCGAGCCAGCGAGCGAGGGCTTTGTGTCCATTTTTAAGCAGGCTGACTTTTGTCCATCCCACAGGTCGATGTCCAATCAGATAGTGGCTGCGGGGCTTAGCCACACCCCATACTGTTCCCTTATCATGCATGAATCACATGCTTCCAGTGGGGTGTATTCCTGCAAGTTTTAATAACTTCTTATAAAGTGTCATACAACAGAGAATGATACCGAATATAACATTTTCACTAACACCAATGTTCGGCGAATAAAACAAGCTTTCATTCAAGCTCAATATCGGGTAGTTTGCATACACATTAATAATCTCATCTACTAAAAGGAAAAGTTATAAAACATTGATTAAAATTTCATAGGTTCAATAACACATCAAACAGAAAGCATAGAAAGGCCCAAACATATTATTTGTGAATATAGTTGCCATTTTATACTTTTAAATGATTGTCTTTTGAATTGTCTGTGTAAGTTCTGTTTCTTTGTTGCAACGACCAGAGCACGGTTCTGTTGGAATGCAGGATGTGATGGCAATCATGTGTTAGTCACGTATAGATCCCATGTTTGCAGGCCTGAGGGCATCAGTTAATTTACTCATCCTTTTCCTGTTGGATGTAAGAGTTCATACATTGTACGATCACAAGACATCACAAGGTCACATCGTGGTTTCTATATGTGGTGAAATAACTTCTCAGTCCTGATACAAAAGATCTCTGTGTTATCTCCTGATTGGATTAGTTCGTCATCTCATGATGAGTTGTTTCAGTGGCATATCAGTGTCCGTTCATGATAGAAATCCCTACATCAGTTTGTAGCAATACATGAAGAGATATCATACTGATCACAAGTTATGATGCTGTAATTTTATTGAGTACCACAAAGCTTAGTACTTGGACCATTGCTTCTCACCATGTACATGCTATCCTTGGGACAAATCATTAAGAAACATGAGTTAGTTTTCACTGTTATGCAAATGATACTCAGCTATATATTTCTTCAAACCCAACACACCAATTTACAAAAATAAGATAGATTGGAGCTGTAGGATCTCCTTTGAACAGAACAGCACATCCCTTAGCAGAAGCTAAGGAGTCTCCTCTCAACCATGTGCGAGTCGTAAAACTGAACCGTGGTAAGCTCAGGTACCAATTGTCTCAAGTAGTTCCTGTCCCGCTTGGCTTATCTTTACAAGAAACACAAGGAGAGAGTGATTTACAAAACCACCTCCTGGGTCGGCAAGCACTAAGACAGCAATAACTGACCCCTGCATCTGGACTCATTTAAGCAACAGAACTTCAGTGTTGTCTCGTGACTGGCTTCAGCATAAATAAAAATCTAATAAACAACAGAACAAAGAACGTTGTATCTGGAAATGTTCCAGCAACAGACACTCCTGGACCCCATGACTGTTTAACGCATAAATCGATAATCTGATAAACAGAAAGCGACAGATTAATAGCTCCATGTCCGAGCGAGAAGAATAGCAGGTCTACACCGCATTACTTTTTGCAACCTCCATTGACCTCAGGACTTTCTCTGTCCTCCCCCTTTCTCTACATTCTAGAAAAACGCGTGTTTCTCCTGTCACAGACAAAGGAAAATGAACTGACACAGACAATCAAAAAGGGGGGGGGGGGGGGGGGGCGGGGACCCAATCATTTAAAAGTATAAAAGGGCAACTATATTCACAAATAATATGTTTTATGTCTTATATATGCTTGATATGTTTCCTGTAATCGGTGCAAGTTTAACCAATGTTTTATAACCCCTTTTAGTAGATAAGATTGTGGCGAGGGGGGCGTGGGAAGGCGAAAGGCTGCAGCGGGAGAAAGGGTTTGGAGACGAGCGGTGATAAGGAGGTCAAGTGAATAATGATTAACACCTGTTTGCAATTCCAGTGATTGGCGGAGAGACGAGAGATAAGCGCCCGCCGACCTGGGAGAGGGGAGAGGGAGAGTCGTAGCAGAGTGTGCGTTGTGTGACCAGACCAGGCTGTGGAGGCAGAGAGCCGAGCAGCGCTTATTGTTTATTTGATTTTGATTGTGGCGACCAATAAAGAGGTCTACCCACCACCCCTGACTTCCTCGTCCTCCTTCCCGATTCACAAACTGTATTACACTGGTGCCGAAACCCAGGACGAGGAAGCCGGCACGCCGCCATGCAGCCAGCTCAGCCAACGCCACTTGCGGAGCTTGTGAAGTCGCTCGCCGGGCTTCACCAAACCCAACATCAGGCGCTGATGGACCTCAAGCTGGAGCAGAAGGATCGGTTCCGCCTGTTGGTCCAGGCGCAGGATGAGGACCGGCGGGTCCTCCGGAGCTTGCTTGGCCGGGAGGGCACCCCAGCAGCGGCCCCCTCCATCGTCCACGTCCCGCTGATGAAGATGGGTCCACAGGATTACCCGGAGGCTTTCGTGGACCTCTTCAAGAGGACAGCGGAGGCGTGCGGCTGGGCGCGCACCCAATGGCCGGTGCGCCTGATCCCACTGCTGACTGGGGAAGCACAGGTGGCAGCCCAACAGCTGCCTGCACCCGCTGCTGACTGGGGAGGCACAGGTGGCAGCCCAACAGCTGCCTGTCGCGAACCTCCTGGCCTACGATGATCTGAAGCGGGCCATCCTCCAACGAGTCGGCCGTACCCCCGAACAACATCGGCAGCACTTCCGGTCAAGGGAGCTGGGGGACAGCGGCCGGCCATTCGTGATGGCCCAACAGCTCTGGGACGCTTGCCGCAAGTGGCTGTTGGCAGAGGAACGTGACGTCGAGGGAGTGGTCAATCTGGTGGTGCTGGAGCAGTTCGTCGCTCGGCTACCACGAGGGACGGCCGAGTGGGTCCCCCATTCGGAATCTAGCTCGATGACCATCCGTACGACGCTGACGCAGCCGCATCCAGCGATGCGCCTAAGCTAACCACAGCATGGTCGGCTGGTACCACCCCGGGTGCATTGGATGGGCCCCTCGCTTAATCCTCTCCCTTTGCCTTCACCCTCCTTCCCTTCTGTCTCTCTCTCGCCCTATTCCTACTCCCAGGTCGCGTAGCAATGCGCAGGAGCTCCGCCAATCTCTTGGCCATCCTTCTGCCGCTGGGGCGGCGGGAAGGACTGGGCCGGCCTGCTGGAGATGCGGGAGCCCGGGTCATTTTTTGGACCGGTGTCCAATGATGGACTTGGGAGCATTGATCCGGGTCCCTGACTCCCCGGAGGCTGCCCCCGATCAAGCCGGGCTGTACCAAATACCTGTGAGTATCAAGGGGGGTACATATCAGGCTTTCGTGGATTCAGGCTGCAACCAAACCTCCATTCATCAAAGCCTGATGCAACAAAGGGTGTTGGATACGAGCCGCAAGGTTAAGGTGAGGTGTGTGAACGGGGATGTGGTGGACTACCCGTTAGCAGCTGTTAGTATTCAGTTTCGGGGGAAAACACATAGAATGAAGGTGGCGGTTAATTCCCACCTTAGGCATCCGCTGATTTTGGGGACAGATTGGCCAGCTTTTATACAATTATTGGGGGTTTTGTGTGCGGATGCTTCTTGGGAGACAGAGCTGGGAAACGGGGAAGCAGTGGCGCAGGCGGGAGATGCTGTTTCGGGACCGTCACAGGCTATCTCAGAGGAAACGAGAGCGAGGGCGGAGCTTATATCCCCTGAGCTGGATTACTTTCCACTGGAGCAGTCTCGTGATGAGACGCTTAAAAATGCGTATGACCGGGTCCGCACCATCGACGGACAGCTTCTCCAGCCTGACCAACCGTTCTCGTATCCGTATTTTTCCCTTATAAAAGATAGGTTGTATCGGGTGACCCAAGATACCCAGACAAAAAAAAATACAACCCAGTTATTAGTCCCAAAAAGCCGTCGGGAAATGCTTTTCCAGGCGGCTCATAGTAGTCCCATGGCAGGCCACTTGGGGGAGGCAAAGACGTGAACGACTTCTTTTGGCCGGGCATTCACGAGAACATCCGCCAGTGGTGTGCGGGGTGTCGTGAATGTCAGCTGGTAAATCCTCCGGCCAGTTCTAAAGCGCCATTGCGTCCATTACCACTGATAGAGGTCCCCTTCGAGATAATTGGTATGGACCTCATCGGGTCATTGGAACGTTCAGCACGCGGGCATCGTTTTGCATAAGTTCTGGTGGACTATGCAACACGATACCCGGAAGCAGTGCAGCTGCGCACCATCTCTGCAACGAGTGTGGTGGACGCACTGTTTAGAGTCATCTCCCGAGTGGGGATCCCCAAAGAGATCCTCACTGATAAGGGCAATGCGTTAATGTCACGTACGTTACGTAAACCATACGAACTCTTGGACATTAAATCGATTCGCACCAGTGTCTATCACCCACAAACGGACGGCTTGGTGGAACGATTTAACCGCACGTTAAAATCCATGGTTCGTAAGTTTGTTAAGGAAGACGCCAAAAATTGGGATAAATGGCTCGAGCCCCTGTTGTTCGCGGTACGGGAGGTTCCACAAGCCTCCACGGGTTTTTCCCCATTCGAGCTCCTCTATGGTCGTCAGCCCCGCGGGGTGCTTGACGTCATTAGAGAGGCTTGGGAGGAGGGGCCTTCAAACAGCCGTAGCGAAATTCAGTATGTCCTGGACCTCCGTGCAAAACTCCACACTCTGGGGCGGCTGACAATGGAGGATTTGCTCCAGGCGCAGGACAGACAAAGTCGGCTGTACAACAGGGGTACGCGAGCGCGGCAATTTACACCGGGAGAGAAAGTGCTTGTATTACTTCCAACGTCTAGTTCTAAATTACTCACGAAGTGGTAAGGACCTTTTGTGGTTACAAGGCGAGTGGGGGATCTTGATTATGAGGTTAGGCGAACGGACAGGGGTAATTCATGTCAAGCTTATCATCTCAACCTTTTAAAACGTGGGAATGAGGTGACCTCGGTGGGGTTAGCAGCAGCCGTTTCGGCAGAGGAAGATCTCGAACCGGAAGTGGCTGTCAAAACATCCGCTAGCTCGGTCCTGCGGCTGGAGAGTTGAACCGCGCTCTCGCCACGACGCACAGCCCCCTAACGAGCTAGCCAAAGTTTGCAAGCAGATTTTTTGGTGAGTGTTTGGACTGTGTACCGCTCGGTCGCACAAACCATCAGTACAACAGCTACCACAATCTCGAAACGATCCCGGGGATAAGTGGTGCTCAGCCGCCCGATCGGTTACAGGAGCACAAAAAAAAGGTGGTTCAGGCGGAATTAGAGGCAATGCTGGCTATGGGAGTAATAGAAGAATCCCATAGTGATTGGGTGAGCCCGATAGTTTTAGTGCCTAAAACAGATGGCCCGGTCTGTTTCTTTGTTGATTACAGAAAGGTGAATGCAGTGTCGAAATTCAACGCTTATCTAATGCCCCGAGTTGACGAGCTGCTTGATCGGTTAGGTTTGGCTCGCTTTTATTCGACACTGGATTTAACGAAAGGGTATTGTCAGATCACCTTGTTGCCATTATCCAA
The DNA here is from genome assembly GCA_018155175.1 of Sinocyclocheilus anophthalmus. Classification (NCBI taxonomy): domain Eukaryota; kingdom Metazoa; phylum Chordata; class Actinopteri; order Cypriniformes; family Cyprinidae; genus Sinocyclocheilus; species Sinocyclocheilus anophthalmus. The sequence goes on from JADLZN010002996.1 coordinate 97,431, forward strand.
TGAAAAAACAGCCTTCACCACGCCGTTCGGATTACACCAATTCGTTACGCTTCCATTCGGGTTGTTCGGGGCTTAGTGGCGACACCTATTCACAGCGTAATCTAGGGGACAAGATCCTCCGGCGCCACTATGCGTGTATTGCCGCCACAGTAATGCTTGGCAGTGGCATATGGAATATCCAGCTGAGCACGGTCATGAGATCACTGAGGGTGGTTATGGACTCACGGCGACACACCGGAAGGTGCAATTGGGCGTGTGGAGGTACGGGTATCTGGGCTTCTACTTGGGTCCGATGTGTTGGATAGCGCAGACGTTCCAAAATTGACAAGACGGGCTGCAACGGTTGCGGCTGGGCCCGAACGTCCCAAGACCAAAAAGGAGGTGGGGACCAGTTCTGGGGCTGGCGGGATTATATGAAGGTTTTATTGCTAGATTAGCGGCCAGTCTCTAACCAGGTCCGCTAATGATCTCACTTTAAAAGGGAAGCACCAGATCCCCGGTCCAGTGGACACGAGAGCTGTGCCCAAAAGGCCCTAACCAAGGTAAAGGCTGCACTGTGCGGCGGGCAAGCTCTGCATCTCCTAACTTTGATATCCCTTTTTGTTGCAGACAGAGGGTCGGACAGGGGCTGGGTGCAGTCCTGACACAGTGGGGGGGAGGAGAGGAGGGGCCAGTGCGTATCTGAGTCGAAAGGCTACAAAAGAGAGCCATGCGGGGGCCGTCCACTCTCCAGGTTATACCTCCTGGGAAGGGAATTAACTCTCTTCGGACATCGCGCCCCTCCAAGTGGCTCCACCGTCATTGAACTGTGATACCAACGCGAGGAATCACCCATGGTATCTAGTTTACAGCCTTTAAGTTCAAAGAGGTCCAAGGCGGGGGCACCAGATGGCGGAAGCGATTCCCACTCTCTAGAAATGGGAGAGGAGGGGCTGCAGGCAGGAGATGCACCGGCCTGAGTCGGCATGGGGGGGTATGTGGATGGAGGGGGGCGTGGGAAGGCGAACGGCTGCAGTGGGAGAAAGGGTTTGGAGACGAGCGGTGATAAGGAGGTCAAGTGAATAATGATTAACACCTGTTTGCAATTCCAGTGATTGGCAGAGAGATGAGAGATAAGCGCCCACCGACCTGGGAGAGGGGAGAGAGAGAGTCGTAGCAGAGTGTGCGTTGTGTGACCAGACCAGGCTGTGGAGGCAGAGAGCCAAGCAGCGATTATTGTTTGTTTTATTTTGATTGTGACGACCAATAAAGAGCTCTACCTGCCTCCCCTGACTTCCTCGTCCTCCTTCCCGATTCACGAACTATATTACAAAGATTATTAATGTGTATGCAAACTACCCGATATTTGGATATTTGAGCTTGAATGAAAGCTTATTTTATGTGCAAAACTTTAGTATGAATGAGAAGTGGGAAATATGTACGATACTCGCATTAAGAAACTTTATAGAAGTATTAATATAATCTGGCAAGTATGTACCCATGTGATAAATTGAAGCATCATATTAATTTATGCATGAAGAAGAACCTTGTGGGGCGTGGCCCCGCCCTGCAGCCAATGTCTGATTGGAACAACGATCTGTGGGATGGACTTATGCAGTTTGATCAAAAACCCAATGTCCGAACAGATTCTTTGCCTTTTCGCCTTTGTGTTAATCGCGCTCCAATTTGCGCACACACGCTGCACCATCAAGCGATCGGGTCATCCAGAACTCAAACATTTCGTTGAAACTTCGTAACTGCCAGAGATCCTCAAAAGCCTAAAGTCTTGCAAACTCAGACTCTTTCAGAAGAACTGTCAAAGCCTCTGCGTCACCAGGAAACCCCATTCATCACCAAGCTCTCCCAAAAGATGTCAGCCGAACGACCAATCAGCAACGCAGTGATTTCCCCTCTGCTGGAGATGAGCCAACTGGGAAAACCCCTCTCAGCTGTCACCAAAATGCAAGTAAACAAAACAAAGCTCATTCTCTTGCTGAATTGTTGACTGTGATCGTAGCAGTAAAAGATATAGACAAATCTCTGCTGTGTGATTCTCTCAGGTTGCAATGTACAAGAGAAGACTGTGATGCAAATAGATTACCTTTTTGGGACTTCATGCTAACTCCGTTAATCATAATCCTGTGTGTGTGTGAGTGTGTGTGTGTGTGTGTTTGCATTAGTTTAGTTTAATTAAATCTAGATAGCCAATAAATTCCTGTTTCATTATAAGAATCATTGTCTTGCGTCGTGAATTTAAAGTTAAACTTTGCCCAGATCCGGTTACCTAGCTCATAGCTTATAAATTATCACAAGCATGCATTAACCTTTGGCAATGGATAGTACAAATATTCAAATTGGCAAGATATACTGATGTTAACGTCTTGCCGGATGAACAGTTGATAAAGTGTAAACTATCAAATTTGGAATCAGTTCAATCAGGTTGACTTTGAATCTTCAGATTCGATTCCCCCTCTGAAAAAGAGCTAAAATAAATAAGTTAAATTATTATTGTAAGAAATTATTGTAAATCTTTTCTATTTTTATCTGGGAAAATAGATTAGATACAGAGAAACAGAGTTGTTGTGTTACTGTATACTTTAACTTTGTCTACCTCATTTCGCTCTTGTAACCTTTCGTCTCTTACCTACTTATCATCTAATCACATTGAAAAGAACGTTGACAGATGCAAACTTAATCCTTACTGTACGCGATTTTAACCAACCGTCAGATTAGCGATCTCACAGTTGGTTATAGTCACGTTTGTTTAAAGTTTGTCCTTTTCCCTTCAGCCTGTTTACTCTTATCAGTTTAAACTGCCATAGCTGTTGTTTTTGTTTCAAAAATGTATCCTGGTCCTCTGCCTCATTACCTTAATGCTACGTTGTGATTAATTCAGCTATAACTGCTCTTATAATATTGATGACATCAGTAGAATTTAATTAATTATGGATTTGAAATTTTAATTTAATTTCATAATTTCAGATTTGGAATTTTCATTTCATAAATTAATTTCAGTTCCTGCTTTCACATAGCAACAATATCTACTGATTAATTTAAATATAATTGCTCTTATAAATTAATGACAACAACATTACAATTCTAATCATTAACTATCAATATTGCTCTGAAATTTTAATTTAATTTGTAGTTAATTAGGGTTAGGTTGCCCTGCTTCAAGGTACTTATTGATTAATTTTAATTGCTCTCATCAATTTTAATGATAACATCATTACATTTTAACCAGGAATTACCATTTCTAATTTGAAAATCTAATTTAATTTGCAATTAAGTTCTGCGTCTACCTGTTAGGCCTTCTTTTCTCTCTCCTTCAGTTATTTAATTAACCAAGCTAAATTTTCATAAGTTTGCCCGTTTGTCTTAAGCCTGTTGGTGGCAAAACCCCAGAAGGAAAATTAGGGTTTTCCTCAGTACTTAGGTTAGTTAGTTTTCCTGCTAACACAGCAAAACCAACCCCCTAGGTGTATCAATTTAACAGCGCCACCACCCTGTCATTTTTCCTAACATTGGGAGCAAATATTCTCTCTCCTCCTTTATCGCGCCCTCAGCGTTTTGGAATTTATCAGAAAAGCAGAGAACTTTATAAACATTTAACAAATATTTGTGAAACTTGAACACGTTTCAAAATTGTCTGACTCTCACCCTACCTTCCCTTCTCACCCTGGGATCCTACCCAGTTAAGGCTAAAGCAGGTCAACAAGAGGACTGATAGGCATCCGCCAAAAAGAAAAAATTTGAACATGCATCTAGAAACAATCTAATTGGTGTATGGTGTCAATCTTACCAGCTAAGAAACCAATACTGTCATTTTTACTGTTTTTCCTTCGTCTGGAGGAATTTTTAATAACAATCACAGTCCTGGTATTTAGAAATCCCCATCTCCAAACACCGGTTTAGAAGCATCCTTCTAAATCAAACTTAACAAAAGGAAAAGAGAAGAAAATTTAATTATACTCATTCTGCTACCAGAAAAGGGTATTTTGTTTCGTCTTTCACTCTCATCTTACCATTAACTTTCTTTCCTCATAAAAAAAATAACTTCTCTTACAGGAAAATTGGAAGCAACCAATTATTATTCTGTTCCTTGCTCTGTTTGTTATTTCTCTTTTTTCCCTCTGTTCTCTAGCTGTGCTACCTGTGTGTGCTTACTAATTTTCCCCACAGAGACTACAAATTAGAAGCACGCCCACCAGAGGATCACAGTCACCAAGAACTACACTCACCTGTCCCTTACACACCCACTGTCAAACCACAAGTGACATTGCACACTTACACCTCTGTTTTGCCTTGTTTGTTTTGTTTTGTTTTCTCTTCTTCAAGGTCTGTGTCAGTCTAGGTTCTAGATCTCCCTTACCGCACCACAACATGTCTCACACAACATACTCTATTGGCCACTGGGAGGACCTCGAGACATTGCTAAGTGTTGCAACAGACAGCCTCCTACCTAAGGCTGCTGAAACACTGAAGCATCAGACACAGGACCAGCTGGATGACAAAATAACAAGCCATATGAGACAAGACCCAATTCAGAGCTACATTCACAAAGAATTAGCAAAGATCACCGACTCCTTAAGCCACACACTCATCGCCACACTCAAGCTGAGCGACAG
>JADLZN010002997.1:0-30223 GCA_018155175.1 Sinocyclocheilus anophthalmus
CGCTACCTGCTAGGTTTAGGGTAACGTAAGCAGTAAGTTATTTTAAAACATTAACCTTTTAGTGCCATTCAATAAATATTTAATTCCCGAACTGCCACGATACATACAACAACCATTCTAATAAAATGCTGCCAGATTCACATCCAAGTGTTTTGGATAAAACTGAATGCTTTTAGCACCACACACTGGATATTTCACTTTGTAAATGTGGCAAAATGTGCAAGAAGCAACATTGTGATGTCACCACATTTTTCATACAAATCATACTTTTTCTATGGAAATAGCATTGCACAATTTCATAAGCAATTACACACTAGTAAAATAGCTACATTTTCCTCTTAGATCATATTGAAATTGGCAGATGTACAAAGATATACTTTCGATTCCATCCATTTGAAACACTTTACAACTGTGTTTTTCTCATACAACCAATATATCTTGGTTACAGAAATAATGGCCCTTTCTCATCCAATTTAAAAAGACAATTAAATCAATAAGGGTTCTATCACAGGCTGCTCTGCTAGCAGCAGTTCACATAAAAAACATACATAAGGTCTCATATTTTATCATTATATTTTATATAAGTCTTAATTCAACAGGTTTTGTAAAACAGGCATCTGAAGCACATGACCTGTAATGCCCACTGGCAACAAACAGAGTAGTTTCACTCCTGCTCATTGCTAAAACACAAATGTCCAATATTAATAATGGTACCACTTAAACCCTCTAACAGAACATAACAACACATAACAACATATCTAACACTCATGGCGCTAGTCTGGTACAAAAATGTTCAAGGGTGGTAACATTTAAATGCAATTCTGTGAGATTTCAATTAAATTGCCAGAAGTTCTTGTTGAGTTATTCAGAGAGAGCGATGAGAGTGACATGATCTCTAGCCATGTACATTATTTTTACTTTATCATGAAAGATAACACAAAATGAAGCTAATTAGAGAACTGATGAGGGCAGAGAAAAAGGCCTTGCCCCGGGAGAGGGAATTCTCTCTCTCTCTCGCTCTCGCTAATTCACAGATAGATGCTACGTTCCACCCCTTTCAAATTAAAAACCTTCAAAAACTTAATAGCTATGCCTTGAGCAGTCATCCAGTCAGAGAGATAGCCGAGTGCATTAGGGCAGGCTAATTATTTTACTGTCACACTGGCCTTGTATTACTAATGAGAGGGGGGCTGGGGTTCACAATCCAGCTCTGTGTATAACAGAGTTAATGTGACCCATGCATGATGTTAAGTATGGATCAGAGAAGTTTTTTATTTTTTTAAATTTGAAGAGTGTGCATATTTGTGACAGCACCACAGCAGGAGGGACCGTGAGTAATCTAGCCCTGTTATTAAACATACACTCATTATTACTTTTATTGACACTTTTAGTCTTATTTTTCCACCTGATGTTAGCTATGTAATTTTGTATTTTTTTCTGAACATTTTATTCACAAATTATTCTGAACATACATTTATGTATGCATTTACAATGAAGCTAGGGTTATTATAGTTAACATATATACCCTTTTATCTATTAACCTTTAACTTATTTTAACATTTCTCATTTTTATTTTGTTTACCTTGGTGTTTGAAAATACGTATTTTTTTCTAGTCCCAAATGGGATGCGTAAAAAGATTGTGATGGCTGGAAATAATAAAAGAAATGACAATTATTTTGATTGAAACTATTTGCACTTAGAAACTGAAGTCAGAATGTTTTCACAGTATGTGTTTGGTTCAGGCTTACTACAGCTTCACATGCTTACGCCCTTGCCTGCCATACATCTCCCTTCTGACAAATCACCCGCCAACTTGTACTTTACATGCATGTTGGTGTTCTTCAGCAAAATCAATTATGACTTAATGATTTCATAATCAAATAGATCAGGAAAAAAGAGAGAGAGAGCGATGGGCTAGATGACCCTTGTGTTTGTGAGAGTGAGAATTAGGGGACCCTAATGCCCCCACCCCTGCGATGCGAGCACAAACACGACCACACACACACACACACACCGAATGCAGCACACACACACACACACATAGGCCACAAACAGTGCTGTGTCGTGCTTGATTGATTCTGTCACCTTGCTTTGTTGTTCTGTAGGACACTTGCATTACAAAACCCTACAGGAATGAATGTGGAATTGTGGGATAGATAGATGAGCAGATGTCATAGATAGAGGGAAGAAGAAGAGTGTGTATTTGATTAGAAATATCGGGCAGAAAATGATGAAGAATAAATTACTAATGTACATCTGCCATGTGCTCTCCTTCTCTCTGTTTATCATATTCTGAGCCTGTGCTGCATATCATATCTGATGAATGATGATAAAACAATAAATATACGATTAATTCTGAAATTAAGATAATGAATAAAATGTACTTAAAATGAAGATAGAAGTATTTATATGTTTTTCAAATATTAATGGGACATGTTCATAGTCATTGTGAGGAATCAGGCGTGATTCTAGTATGCTACTTGGATCTTAACAGTGACTGAGAGTAATTTTTCTTGCCTAAAGGCCGGGACGACTTCAAAGAACTAGCGGCGATGAAAGCCAACCGTGTTGTTGCCTCACGTCGGCAGCATCGGACCAAAAAGCTGCGCTCGAACACACCGCACAGACTACAGGCGACTGCAAACTAACACGTGCGTTCTGCGCATTTGTGAGAGGAATTAACTGTCTATATCAGTAGCTATCAATTGTATATATTCGTCATTCAAAAGGAGAACCCGAAAAAGATTACGTTAGATAAATGCAGATATACGAAATGTAAACAATGCAGGACTTGCTTACCATTTTGAATATCAGTAACATTGATAATTTTAATCATTTTAAGCGGCTCATGTTGTTATGAAAACATTTGTGTATTAGAATGATTGGGAAAGATCACGTAACATTTAAACAGCCTTCTGTCTGTACCGCCTTAATTTACGTGCTTGTTTTCATCACTTTCGCTTTAATTCTCGGGCACTGACTCTTTCGCTAAACTGAACATCCAATCAGAAGAAAACATGTTGAATCGGGCAAACTGCCGCTGATGTAAGCCCAACAAGAGCCGACGAGTGGAACACACCAAAACAAACACGCCCGACCGTCGGCTTGGTGTGTCCCGGCCTTTACATGTGAGAGGTCACAAGTTTGAATGCTGCTCAAGTGACATTTTTTCTTTAAATATATAAATAACTTAAAATAGCATCTGTTTGTAGATGTGGTGCCACATTTAGCTGCATTGTATTGTGTGATTTCACAGGAACACATAGAAATGGAGCAGGTAACTCTGACAGCCATGTGCCTACTAGGACCACTCATTGCCTTATAGTGTTTTTCATTATGGCACTAGTTGAATATGACTTTGAAATTTATAAAAAGCAAGAAAGCAAACAAACAAAAAAAAAGACTATCACAGCTCTCCCTATAAAATACAATTTATTTGTGTTTTCCTTCACAAAACTATCCATGTATTGTTTGCTGCATGATAAAATGGTGCCGGCATTATTTTAGTATCATTGAAAAACTATTATAGCTTTTAGTAATATTGTATCAATATATTGATAAATACATGTCAATACATATCAGTAACAAATGTCAAATCAGTAACAATGGTAACATAATTGTTGCTTCTGTCCAGCCATCAATTGTCTCATCTGGAACAGGTTTGCAGTGGTAGCATGCTAAGTAGAACCACCCATACTTCCTTTTCCCTAGCCAATTCCTTCAGCTCCTCCTGGGGGATCCTAAGGCATTCCCAGGCCAGCTGAGAGATATAATCCCTCCAGCATGTCTAGTATCTTCCCTAAGGTCTCTTCCTAGTTGGAAATGTCTGAAACACATCCTCTGGAAGGCATCCAGGAGGCATCCCAACCACATGTCCAAACCACCTCATCTGGCTCATTTCAACGTGGAGAAGCTTCAGCTCTACTCTGAGTGCCTCCTGGGTATCCGAGCTTCGCACCAGCCCAGACAGCCTGCGGAGAAAACTAATTTTGGCCACCTGTATCCATTATCTCATTCTTTCGGTCACCACCCAAAGCTCAAGTGAGTGTAGGAACATGTATATTAAATTGAGAGCTTTGCCCACAAGCTCAGCTCCCTCTTCATGGTGACTGCATTACTGCTGTCGCTGCACCAATCCGTCTATAAAGCTCATGCTCCGACCTACCCTCACTCATGAACAAGATCCTAAAATACTTGATTTCCTCCGTTTGGGGAAACAAATCACTGCCTACCTGAAGCAGGCAGTCCACTGTCCACTGGAGGTGCTGGCCTTCATTCCCATTGTTTCACGCACAGCCCGAGTAAATGCTGAAGGCCAATGAGGCCATCAGGACAACATGATAGACAAAATAGTGCAGAGATGCCATCCTAAGGCCCCAAAAACAGACACCCTCTGCCCCCTGGCTGCACCTTGAGATTGCCAAAAAAAATCACACCAGTTGTATAGGGACCAAATGGCATGCATCAGCTGCCTTGGTACCCCATACTCCCACAATGTGCAACGTGCCTCCCACAATACACCACAGGGAACATGGACATAAGCATTCTCCAAGTCCACAAAACGCATTAAGACTGGATAAGCAAATTCCCATGATCCCCCCAGTATCCTTGCCTGGGTAAAAAGCTGGTCCACTGTTCCACACACAGGACAGAATCTGCATTGTTCCTCCTCCAGCCAATATTAGACAATCATTTTGATTTGCCTTTCCAACACTCTGGCATTCGCTTTCTCAGGCAGGCTGAGGAGCGTGACCCCTCTGTAACTGAAACACACCCTCTGGTCCCATTTTTATTTATTTTTTAATGGGAACCACCACACCCATCTGCCAATTGCTATGTATTGGTACTGTATTCCCATGCTATGTTGAACAGGCATGTAAGCCAAGACAGACCAACTTCATCCAGTAACTTCAGCATCTTAGAGCAAATCTCATACACCCCTAGTGTCATACCACTCCAGAGTTGTTGTTGTTTTTAACTACCTCAGTGACTTCTGCCAGGGAAATGTGCCAGTGTTCCTCTGAATCCTCCAGTCCTGTCTCTTCCAGAGAGGAACACTTCTCATAGTGGTCCCTCTAGCCTGCCTATTCCTGTTGGCAGAATTGAAAGACCCACAGGATAACCAAACCTGCAATCCTCCACTATTCAGAGCCTTTCGACCTGCAACACAATGTCACACTGAAGCAACCCTCTTGTTTACCAAGCCAAACCCCAAAACAGTGGTGCAGAGTCGGATACTTGTGAGTATTTCCAAACCCTCTATGTCTCTCATCCTGAGGGACTCCAGAAAAGGAGGGAGTCCAACCCCTTACCAGGAGTTTGGTTCCAGAACGTAAGCTGTGCATGGAAGTGAGGCCAACTATATCCAGCTGGTAACACTTAACCTTCAGCATTAATTCTAGCTCCATCCCCACCGCAGTGGTCACCATTGAATTTGCCAAAAGCTAGTTTCCATAACCAAGTTTGAGTTTTTTCAGGGTCCAGAGCCCAGCCACCACACACTTACCTGTAAACACCTCTCCCACGCCTGTCTCCATGAGAGAGGGTCTTTCTCTCTCTTTGTGATCTCTTTATAGGGGTGTATGGGATCATTCTTTGTCTGGCCTCTCACCTGGAACCAATTTGCCTAGTCAGACCCTACCAGGAGCTTAAGCTCCTGACAACACAGCAGGGTCACTGAGGTACTCAAACCCCTCCAACGTGGTAAGGTGATGATTCAAGAAGGGGTAATCATTGCTTCTTATGCTCAAATGATGCTAAAGTAATTTAGTCTTTAGCATTGTTATATGTGTGCATGCTCTAAAGTTAAAAACAATCAAACAAATAAATAAATAAATGCTTCCTCTAGCGAACATAATGTCATTGCATAACTTTCAAACAGCGCCACTGCCATGATTGAGCATATCTTTATTTCAGTAATTTTCCTATCAGCCACGTGTCTCCTCCCTATAAAGGTCTCGAACTGTGCTATGAAATAACCTTAACAACTAGTGAAATACAGCTTGGTGTCAGTGTGGAGCACTGGATATATTGTGCTCCTGAATTATTTTTTGCCAAATCCCAGATAGGGTTTATTGTTTGCTCTTCTTCTCTTTTTTTGTAGCAATTTTTTATTGCAATGAAATTTGCATAATATAAAATGGCTGTAATTTAAACATGCCTATATACACGACCTCAAAAAGTGAAAGACTGCCATTTTTATTGGTCTAGTTGAAAATCATGGTTTCCAGTTTAAACCTGTTTTGTTCGTGTAAAATCAAATAACCCTCTCCATAGAAAAGGTTAAATAGATAAAGGATAAAAAAGCTGGATAAAATAAAATAAACAATTTTTTTAAATACTGTTTTTCATTTGACGCAATTGTATCAGCAGCAGATGATGTGCTCTCCAGGTTATTCTAGCGATAAGGGAAGGTGGGTGAGGCAATCACAGAGGGGAGGATGGCGAGGTAGTTGGAGGGGACGTAGCCTCTCTGGCCACGCGCCTCCACCAGACTCCAGTCCTTGTTTCCACGCTTATCATGAGGCTCCACCACCCGCACCTGCTCGCCGGCCCTCAGAGAAAGCTCGTGAGTGCTCCTCGCAGTGAAGTCATAGCCCGCATACACCTGCAGATAGAGAATGGAGAGTTTCAGTGTGGTTGGTAATGGGAAAAGTTGCCTTCTGTTAGATTTCGCCTCTAATAAAAGCTAGAAGAAAAGATTGACAGTTAGTCATTGCCAAAACCCACACAAACAACAAAACTAAACAACTGAGACGTTAAAATCTGTCTAGAGGACGAATGTGCTTTTTGAGTGCTCTGTTGTGGAGTATGTACAACATCTTTTTAGATTTGAAAGGTAAGTGGTATTCAGTGTTACACCATGTGCTTGAGACACATTGAGACACATCAAAAAAGAGCTGTGAAGAAAATCTGAAATGATAAATTAGTTGAAGTGCTCCCCCTTGTGGTTAATATCAGTAATTTGTTATGAATCATGTTCATAAGCAGCATTTTTTTAAGGCTACACTGTAAAAAAAAATCTGTGACATTTACGGTAAAATACCGGCAGCTGTGGTTGCCAGAACTTCACCGTAAAAAATATGGTAGCAACATTTAAGGTTTTACAGACTTAACTTAAATTCACAATAAAAACCGTATTTCATTAACTGGTGTAATGTTAATAAACCAACATATTGAAGTGTTAATATCTGTTTTGAACCATTGTAATGCACTGATAACCACCAAAAACTGGTGGTGATGAGAAAGTTACATGATGAACCAAAGCTCATCACAAACAGCTTTTCTACGAGCTGAGGAGGGTAGTTCTTATATATAGAAGGTTTCACACAGTGTCATTCACACAAACACTAAACCCCATCATGGTGACACACATGAAACTGAAATAATGCAATAAACATTAATTTAACAACATTAGATGTAAGATGTAAACCCTAATGTTCACAACTGATAAGAAAAAACTAAGAAAAAACATGTTATTTCAACAAAAAAAATCATGCAGGGAATTCGTGAAGTGTCAATTTACGTTTTTTCACTGTAAATTATACAATGACTTTTTCTTTTTCACTTACATTAAAATAAAAGTATTTTAATGTAAAATTACATTAAATGTAATTACATTTATTCACCGAATATACGTATTATAGAACCTTTACCGTTAACCATTTAACGGGTTTTTACTGTAGCATTTTTACAGTATTTTACTGTTAAAATCACAATAATTTTTACAGTGTAGCATCCCTTATTGACATATTGTCTCATCGGGTTACCCAAAATGTTAAAGTCATGGAAAAATGAAAGTTGCAATGAAACTGAAGTAGCAGAAGATATTTTCTTTTGTATTGTGGCATGCATTTGAGTGTAATGTATTCTCAAAAAAAAAAAATTTGTATGATGGAATTGGTTATGGAAGAATAATTAAAAATACAATCAATAATATGCATTAAAAAAATTATACTTTAAACGCCGGTGCAGTGATATAATTGTTGACCAAAAAACAACAACATGAAAATGATTAATAATAAAATAAACATAAAATTAAAATTAAATTACAACAAAAAATGTGATTTGAAAAAAAAAAATTTAAATCTCTTCAAAAGAGCCCTGAATCATATTTAGTAAGATTCTTTTTTTTTTTTTTTACTTGTAGCCAGTATGCACACCACTTAGCAATATTCTGAAAGCAACACCTTGCAATCACTCACATTGTGCTAGCATCATGGTGGCGAGTTCTGCATGGGCAAACACCAGTCACATTTTCTTCAGAAAATATTGGTTTTGAAAAACATATAATTTCCACTCGAGGCAACAAAACCGGGATATCTAATTCATCTGGGAGTCATAATGTTAGCCGGTCTGTTTATCATTTGCACTCTCACAATGATAAACAACCCGTGAAGATTGTTTAGAAAAAAACTTGTCATATTTTTACAGTCACAACAGCTATGTATCTCCCACTCTCACAGTCAGAAGCTACCTCCGACATTTCTGCTTTCTTAAACATGAAGCCATGATGATAGGGAAGCATTTGACAGGCAGATCATGCACATGAATCGGTGTGTGTGTGGGTGCCGTGTGTTTGTGTAGGTGGCCGTGATAGAGTATTTCACTTCTGCTGACAAGGAGCGGCAGTTCATTTCTGTTCCACCAATACTGAATTTACAAATGCTGAAGTGTGTGTGATTGATGATTATGAGATACGGCAGACCTGCCATCAATCTCCAGAGGTCTCGTTCTGTTTGACACACGAATCAGGCCGAGTAACGCGGCGGTCTCATGACCCGTCAGTCAAAGGCATGTCTGTGTCAGTCACCTGAAAACAGGGCGTAGTCATGGTGGTCAGCAGCGGCTGGGCTCCGGGGGTGTAGGAGTGTCTTCGCGGCCCTGGACCGCTGGGTGTGACGTTCAGATGAGGAGACTGGGGCGGGTCAACGGTTATCTGGTGGTAACGTGCCAGCTTTGAGGCAGGCACATATCCCCTCGGGCCTGAAGAAAAAAAAAATAAAAAATTGAAAACCTATGAAGATACTCAAATCTGCACATTTCAGTGTTTCTGTTCTGCATATTGATAAGAGCAGATTTGATGTGCTTTAACTGTATTTAACCAGCAGATGTCACTCGCAGCACTATCAAAGACTTTCAACAGCAATGAAATGTACACACACAAACCTAATGAATAAACATAAAAAAGAAATGATAAAACTTTGTCCAGTCGATCTTTGAATGCTTGCTTGATTAAGTATTAAGCCTTGCCTATAAATTTAAAACAATATGTTTTTGAAGGTTAGATTGAAGAGGATGAGGGGGGTCAAAAACAGGACAGAAAATAGCCTATTACTTCTAAATTATGATGTTTTTGATGTAAATCTTGATAAGATTATAAGTGGACCTCAGAGAACAATACAAAATAGTTCAGTTCATGAGCCCTTTAGAGCAAGTGAAATCAGTTTGATCAGATGGATTTTTGTTGAATTAATAATAATAATAATTAATTACATTTATATATACTCAAAGCACTTTACATTGTCAGGGGGATCTCCTCATCCACCACCAGTGTGCAGCATCACCTGGATGACGTGACGGCAGCCATAGTGCGCCAGAACGCCCACCACACACCAGCTTATTGGTGGAGAGGAGACAGAGTGATGAAGCCAATCAGCAGATATGGGGATTGTTAGGAGGCCAATGGGCAAATTTGGCTAGGATGCCGAGGTCACACGTCTACTCTTTTCAAAACACATCCTGGGATTTTTAATGACCACAGAGAGTCAGGACCTCGGTTTAACATCTCATCCGAAGGACGTGCTTGTTGACAGTATAGTGTCCCCGTCACTATACTGGGGGGTTAGGACCCACACAGACCACAGGGTGAGCAACCCCTGCTGGCCTAACTAAAACCTCTTCCAGCAGCAACCTAGTTTTCCCAGGAGGTCTCCCATCCAGGTACTGACCAGGCTCAGCCCTGCTTAGCTTCAGTGGGCAACCAGGCTTGGGCTGCAGAGTGATATGGCTGCCGGAGCAAGTGTTATCTGTATTTTCGGATGAGTTTTATTGAGCATTAGCGTGAGTGTAAACTATTATCAAAAGGTTTGTATTTTGCAATACAGAATGTGAATGACTGCATTATGTTTTTAAAGACCAATATAATAAAAAATACCTTTTGTTTGAATTTCATTTAAACATTTTTCAGTATATTCTTGGTGCAAACAGGAATTAAGGTCCATTTGTATGCATTTTATGGATCAGTCTTGATCACACAATAAAACCAGCTCGGTTATTTTTAACTGGATTATGACTTCTCCACATGCCAGTTTTACCTCCTGCATCAACCAGCCAGCGGCGACGGTCTCCTCGCGTGTCCATCTTACTGATGACAGCTACCAGCTCTCCCTTGTTGAGGGTCAGGTCGAGGTCACGGGTGCCCACCACAGGGCCTGTCAGCTGGTAGATCTTCTCCGAGCCGTGTTTGGCGGTCAGAGCCTTGAGACGCCGCTCACACATGGGATTGAGCGCCTGAGACGACACAGACATGAAAAAAACCCTGATTTCCTACTCACTCATACTTAATGTGAAATTACATACAGCAGCATATATTCCATTTAGAATGCAAATGTACATGAAATGAGTAGAAGTGCAGTAATTACAGTGCTGGATCACAAAAAAATGAGATAGGAAGTGAACATGAGAGCAAGACACTCCAATGATTTACATCCGTGATCTACATTCTGATCCCTGTCAGCAAACACGTAGCCCTTCTGAAGATTACAGAGCACCTCTCTCTTTGATCCTCCTGTCTCATCAGGACTGATGGCTTTATGACGGCAGACATGATATTGATTAGACTCTGGATAAAGACATCTGGTTGACATTAGCTGTAGTAATGGCCTAATGCCCATGACATGACATGACATCAAGACAGAGAAGTCATACCAACACACAATATTAATATTGCTCTGAAATATGAAACATGACAATGGTGCTGTCTCTGCGTATGCTGTCAATAGAAGAATAGTGCAATCATCAGTGCAAATTACTGTAAGGTTGCTTTCATAATCTGTTTTCACAATCTCCTCTCAAATAGCTTTTATTTTCTGATAATTCATTTTGAAGCATTTAATTTGTCCAATGCCTGATATTACTTTTTTTCTCCAGATCTTCGAATAGACCAATATTTTCACTTTGTCCAGTTGGTTGCATGAATGAAAATTAAAATAACTTATCACAAACCAATCTATTCCTGATAAAAAATCAGGCTCAGTCCCAAATAAAATCATGCTCAGTCCCAAATATTTTTGGTCACATACACATACAAAAAAAGTTTATTACACTACCAAAAAAAGTTTGGGGTTTTGAGCATCAAATCAGCATGTAGATGATTCTGAAAAATGTGACAATCTGGAGTTAATTTTATTTTAATTTTTTTTTTCTTTTTTGTGTTTTATTTTAATTTTTTTTATTTTGTCCTGGATGATGGGCTTGTCTGGGCCTTGGTGTTCGTTTTAATGATGTAAACTTGTAATTATTTTAATTTTATCTTGTTTATTAATGATGCAGAACATTTATTACATTTAAAATAAACAGTTATTTCAAGTTGTAATAATATTTAATAATATTCGTTTTTCCTGTATATTTGATCAAACAAATTCAGCCTTTGTGACTTATTTCAAAATCAATACAGACCTCTAACATTTGAATGATAGTGTATTTCCCATAGTTACATTTGTAATAATATTGGACAGTTTAATAACTATGCTATTATTCTAAAATGTAGGTAATATTAATAATAAAGAATGAGCAGATGTGTCTTTTTGACCGGTAGTTTATTTTCACTGTAATTTGCATTTGAACTTCACTAAATGTGAGGCAGCTGTTCAGGGCCACCCATAACACAGTAACCTCAGGACATAATATATTTTACTAAGGTATGTTTATAATTAATGGATAGACTGATGCAAAACACATGAGGGCTAAACTATATCAAGATGAATGAATGGCTGTGGTTTTATTCCAGCACTGTCCACAGGCAGCATTAAGCTGCAGTAAGGGGAAACAAACTGTCCCGCAGGAAGACGTCTCCACCCAAATACAGACAATAGTGCGTCTCTGTGTTGGAACTGACCTGCACAATGGGAGCATTGAGCTCATCCTGAACACTCTGACACAGGCTCTCCATCCTCCTCGAACCCTCCAGCACCGAAGTCTCTGCCCACTTCCAGAACTCACCATCCTCCAAATAACTGTGTGGGAGCTGCCGGGAGACAGAGAGCAATTTATAAACACTGCCAGCCTGCAAAGAGCTAAATTTAATAACACTTTTCCAACCACATGCATGTGGTGTCGTTCAATTGTGGATTATTTCACAGAATGTCCAACGGTTTCTGAAATTGATGGGTATTCAAGTATAACTAAAATCACGAGGATGAGAACTACATGACTGTGAAGGTGAATCTCACAAAAAAATCTCATGAAGAACAAAATCATAAGTAAATAATAATAAAATATACAGTAAGATATTTTTGTCAGAAGAATAAAAACAGGATATGATTGAAAGTAGTATGATCATTTAGGCATTGCCTGGCCAAAAAAAAAGTCACAATTTGGATTAAAATAAGTAAATACTGAAGAGTTTCGGACGTTTTTTTGGCACATGTGTCTGGATTGGCAACACTTTTTAACCCTAACTGATGCAGTGTGTAGCTTTCCATTTCTTAAACAACCACGTCAGAAGACATTATGTTCATATTCCAGGATGACAATGTCAAGATTCTTTGGACCCAAATTGTGAAATAGTGGTTCAGTGAGCATGGGGAATCATTTTCATGTATGAGTTGGTCACCACAGAGCCCTGAGCTTAACTCTATTGAAAGTCTTTAGGATGTGACGGAGTTGACTTTACAGAGTTGTTTGACTCTCCCATTGTCAATACAAGATCTCAGCCAAAAATTAATGCAACTCTTGGTGGAAATAAATGTTGTGACATTGCATGACATTGTGGAAACAATGCAACAAGGAATGTACAATGTTATCAAAACTAAAGGGCCTCCAATGAAATATTAGAGTGTGCAATTTTTTTTTTAGCAGACAGTGTAAAGTGGACTGCAGCACGTCCCAACGACTTTTAATAGGGATAAGGTCTGGACTTTGTGGCGGCCAATCTTTCAATTTGAGCCTGATAAATCTTGGCATTGTCATCCTGAAATATGGATATGAGTACGTTTCTGACATGGTTGTTTGAGAAATAAAAAACCTACGCACTGCATTAGGGTTAAAAGAATTGTTGCATAAACATATACTGTAACATGCAAAAATGATTTCATTCTAAAACGAAGTACTTGTATTAAACTGTATTTAAATTCAATGGCGGAACATTTTTGGCTTGGCGGCGTACAGTGGTGGCCAAATTTATTAGAACACTAGTATTTTCTCCAGCTAAAAAATGGTTTTAAGTCAGTTATTTCTATCTTTTGCGGAAGTGTGTCAATAGGAAATATCAGTTTACATTTCCAAACATGCCATTAATTGTGATAATCCAGTGAGATTTTTGTATGCACAAGAAGTCTGACAACACACAGAGATCTGATCTCACCATCATCAGTCTGTCTGGAATGACATGAAGAGACAGAACAAACTGAGACAGACTCAATCCAGAAGAAAATAACAAAGTCTCCAAGATGCTTCAAGAGACCTACCTGCAAAGCTACCTGAAAAACTATGCGCAAGTGCACCGAGGGCAAAAGCTGCTTTAAACGCAAAAGGATGCTCACACCAAATGTTGATTCAATTTAGTTAATAGAAGTTAATTGATAAAAAAATCTATTCATCATGACATAATGTCTTGGAGAGCTGCCACAGTTCTTCTGGATTGAGTCTGTCTCAGTTTGTTCTGTTTCTTCATGTCATTCCAGACAGACTGATGATGATGAGATCAGATCTCTGTGTGGAGCACTGGCTGTTGTCAGACTACTTGTGCAAACAAAAATCTCACTGGTTTATTACAATTAATGGTAAAATTAATGTTTGGAAATATAAACTGATATTTTTGACACACTACAGCAAAAGATAGAATATAACTGACTTAAAACTGTTTTTTAGCTGGAGAAAATTCTAGTGTTGTAATAATTTTGGCCACCACTGTATGTGATTATATCTTAGAATTAGGTCTACAGAAAATGAAATATTACTGGTATCTCTAACTCAATATTTTTAGTTCTTTCGGTAAAAAGTACCTGGTGGGTGAAGCTGGAGGGCAAGCTGTCTCCATATCGCCGCAGGTCTCTCTGCAGGCAGTGAAGGCCTCTAGCGTGGCCCAAGGAGCTGCAGGCTTTGCTGGGAACTGTGGCAGCAATCGGTCAGCAGGGAGAGTGTTGATGTCTTGTAGGTGTTTGCTATGGGATTGCCGCCTCAAGGTCAGGTTAATATTCTCCTCGTTAGCATAGTCAGAAGCTGTCTGCGTTGCGGATGAGGTACGTGGTCCTGTTTCCATCAGTTCCCGCAGTGAGCTAAAGGTCTGAAAGACTAAAGTCTTCAAAACGGTCCTCCGATAAGTGAGCAGCAACGGAGATGTACAAAGTTAAGTACAGAAGGCCAGATACCAGAAGAGGTTTAATCCAATTACTGACAATTGATCAGCGATCTATAAAAACTCGTACTTTAAATTCGGGTGGCAATAATCGCATGCGATTGTTCACGCGATTCTAGTCAGGAAGCCGGTTCCGGGATTAGTAGCTAAATCTCCCGCACCTGCTTTTAGATGGGCGGGTGGTATCGGGCAATATCACGTTCATTATCGCAGATCGAAACGCCTGCGATTAAGAACCAGTTTTGCATAGCTTGTCAGGGAACTATGGCTCTGTGTAGTAAATGCGCTCCATCTGAAAGCAGGTGATGGAGATTCACTACTAATCATGGAACCGGCTTTACTGACGAGATGCACATGAAAATCGCATGCGATTAATTGCACAGCCCTACTTTAAATAAATCACTGCTGCCTTCTCATATAAAAAGCATACCACTAAAATGGGTGCTGTGTACTACCATAATTTCAATGGCTGGTAAACAGTTAAAAGATCTTGGAAAAATTAGTACTCTTACATGATACATGGTGTTTTTGCAGCAGTATTTGTTCCAGAAGGATTAGACACTGATATATGGAGAAACACTAAAGTGGCAAATAGAAGGACCACAGTGAAGAAGTACTGTCTCATGACCAAAGCTGTGACAAATGTTGGTGTTCCAGACTTTAGTCAGAGATGCCATATTTAATTTGACAGATTTACAGAGTGCTGCAGGAATGAGTACTACAGCCTTGAAATGAGTTAGCAGTTTTGCACTTCCAGTTCCATGGCCCCTAAGTCAAAGGGTTTTCTGGTTAATGTCTGAAATAAAGTCTGTAACACAGGCTCAAAATCATTTCACACCGTATTCTACAAGAAAATTAATCAATATGACCCAACGATTTTTTTCACGTTTTGTTTCTTGAAAAGGTGGCTGTTAACAAGTGGCTTAATGGGGCTAGAGGGAAAGAGGTTGTTGGGGACATCAAACGTCATCACAGCAAACAAGTAAACTCATCTACCCACTAGTCTGTTTTTACAGCCTCACAGTGTTTAAAATCACACAAAACATGTACATATCACAAATGTTTGTTGGTCACAGAGCTTATTTTCTGCAATAATCCTTTTTGCAAGGGAACCAGGTTTCATCCTAATTTACAGGCTGGCATACAAAATTACATTACACAAAAAAAATAAATGAATTGACATTTCGCCAGGAGTTTGATTGACAGGTGATCTGACCAATCATAACACCGAATCTGCCATTTTTATCAGACAAACAAACCAGACAGGAGAGTAAATTAACATCTGTGGACTTGAACTTGAAAAATGGTGTATTGACACCCTTCCGTGTTAAAACAAGGTACCTTCTGATGTTCATTCATTTCATTGCATAACTAGTAAATAGGAAGAGATGATGGGTTCATGTGCCACTTGAACTGAGGCAATATAGTGATCTTTCATGACACATTAAAGACTCAAAACGGTATTTATTGTTTAAATTTCTTTAAAAAAAATTGAGAGCGCCTTAGCTTGTTGAACGTAGCAACAGTAACTAAGGGGGGCGGGCCATTGCAAAGGGTCGACTGATATTCTGTCACTCACAGCCTTGTTTCATTCACACCATATTAAATAACTAAAGTCTTATACTCATTTTGTTGGAAAAGCTGTGAAGCCTAGAGCTGGGTTATGGTCAGGATTTTAAATTATTCCCAAGAAATCTTAAAGGTGCAGTAAGCGATTTATGAGAAATGTTGTTGATATTTTAAATGAACAAATCAAACACGCCCTACCCAAATGGATCACACCCCTATCTTGATAGCTCCGCCCCCTAATTCACAAACATGATATGCAACACAGGCACCTCCCCCATCACGAGTGGACACGCCCCTTATTGGTGATTGGCTAAAAGTGTGTTTCTGTGCTTGGTTCAATCAACTTTCAACAGCGTTTCTCAGAAATTGCTCACAGCACATTTAATCGGCCAATAGAACTGCAACCTTATCACTAACAATAGTGAAGGTCTTACATATGAGGGGTAGATCCACTGTCTGAGTGCCACTGTGATTTCTTTAGAGAACAAGGTGGTTTTCTCTCCTTCCAGATCAAGATCTGCTTCCTCTGGTCTGCAGCTGAGGAACCTCTGTACACAGAAACACAGCTCAGACAGTTACAAACACTTCAAGTGCACAGCCATCCTCTGAACCTCAATCTTCAGTAACCCCATCCATCTGCCCTGGGATCAACCCTCCTACAGATTTTCCTTTCATTTAGCAGCTGGAATAACAATGGAAAATGTTTAAGAGGTTGATCCATGGGCGTACTGGCTTCACACTGGGGGAACACCAAAACAAATGAGAGGATCAGCTCTTTTCGAGTTTTTAACTACACTCATTAAGAGTAAGAATGTTAAATCCAAACCTGCAGATGGTGGAGATAGGCCTCCAGGTTATCATGAAGCTCTGAGACGCCCCTCTCCAGTACAAAGAAGAAGCCAGCAAGGGCATCGAATTCTTCATCTTTCAACTACAATATAAAAGTATAAATTAAGAAATTATCGTAAAAACATCTCATGTGGCAATAGGTTTTATGGAAACAATGTGGTTCTTTCAACATGCCAAACATTTCTGTTCCTTTGTTTACACTAAGCATTGTTCTTAGGCAGTTACCTTTGGAACCATTCCTGTCTCATGCTTTATGTACTGGCTGAACCGGGCCGTCTTCTTGGCAATGCTGTGGCCACTCAACCGATTGATCTTGTCCTTGATGGTCAGGTTCTCTGTCTTCTTGTATTTGTCAGCTGTGACAGTCAGAGAATGATAACAATGACGCAAATCAAAACCTCAAGCACTTTATTCATGTTTCGGCGGATGCGTAAACGTGCGATGGAAGTAGGCGTAGTTTGATGATGCCATGATTGAGTGTGGAATCATGGGAGCTGTCGTCGTCTTCCCCACAGCCGATGTAATCTGACGGGACTCGGGCAGAAATCGTGTTAATTGATGAGCTAATGATTTATTAATGTAGGAGAATGAAGCAGGGTGAGGCTGAAAACCGTCGAAGCGAAACAAGGCCGCTGAACAAGCGCGACACACGGCTCGAAAGCAGCGGAGATTTTATTATGCCACAGTCGACCGCTTCCGCTGCTTCCGGCCGTGCGTATGTGGGGTAAAGCAGCGCTGTTATATCATACTAGTACATTTGAAAGTTCTGTTATAATGCTACTCTGTGCGGTCTTCACCGGTCTATTAAAACACACAACATATTAAAGCATCTTCGGTGTTTCCATGTTTTCTACAAAACAAAAAAAATCGGAAATCGAGGGGTTATGACGTCACTGGCAGGCGACACAATGACACTATGGAAACGGTCAAAATAGTGTCACAGTAAAATAGCTTATTTCTCTGGATTAAAATTCTTCGGAAAACATTTGGGATAAAGTAACACAAGTCAGCAAAATATTAACACGTTCCCCTTCAGGAACTCGAGCTGCGTCGAAACACTTTGGGAACGCCCTTGCGTGACCGCGTTCTGAAGCACGTGTCAAATCCGTCCAATGGACCAGCGAGACGTCCCGAGCAGGGTGACGTAAGCACCAGAAAGAATAAAAGCGCATCACGCAGAGCGCAAACCAGCTTCTGCTCTTAAGTAGCGCTCTGTGTATGTGTCTGTCAATTTACTGTTGTCTGTCCGCACAAGCAATCATATATATAAAACAATGAGAAAGTATATGGCGAGCAAACGGCATTACAAACGCTTTGTTCCTCCCTGCCCATGATATCTGACGGCAGGGCATACACACGATTTGTGTGTTGTTTGTTTGGGAGCAGAGCATGCACGGTCAGCTTTCGAACAGCTGATTGTCATCACTGCGAGCTCTCGCTGCGCACGCTCCGCTCTCGCCTGGCTGCGTTTGATGACAGCGGCCAGGCTCGCAATCCCGCTGTTGCCGAGGCACAGCGCAGACTGTTGTAGTGGGGATCGCGGGTGGATTTAGCGGAGGGATCCGAGACGGGATCGTCTCTTTCTCGGCCTCACCCGCTAATCCCGCGGCTCTCTCTCGCGACGCGCCCCCCCCCCCCCCCGCGAGAGAGAAAAAGCCAGACGCTTCATCTATCTTCCTCTGAGGAGGTGGATGTGACGAGTGTCGAGACAGAGGAGACTGTGGACTCGCCACCACAGTCCCTCGCGTATGAGGTGTGATTCGTGATTATGGGGGGTGTTTCGCGCCAAAATAAAATATTGTTTGGCCAGCCTAGAACAGGACGCTCGTCCTAAAAATAATTAGACGAGCATGTTCTGAATCCAGATCACAGCCTTCACGACGGTGGCCTTCCGTTTTCCCCGATCTCCATGCTGAGTGCCAAGATCGTGGGAGAAACCGTACTCATCCCATATTACAGCCCCACAGTCTCGAATTATTCAAAGAACATCGTGGGGCTGAATGATAAGGGATATGGGGCGATGCCAGTGGTGGAGCAGACGCTTTCGAGCTATCTCTCCCCATCCTCAGCATCGTCCCTGAAGGCCCCGAAGCTTCCCACCAGGCCCGTTAGGCTTACATCGAGTCTGGTTGGGAAAGCTTATACGGCGGTAGGTCAGGCTGGCGCATGTTTGCACACCATGGCGGTGTTACAAGCATACCAAGCTGACCTGCTCAGGAGTGGGGCTGCTGAGCGGGAGCAGCCCAAGCCATCAAGC
This sequence comes from Sinocyclocheilus anophthalmus, assembly GCA_018155175.1. NCBI lineage: Eukaryota > Metazoa > Chordata > Actinopteri > Cypriniformes > Cyprinidae > Sinocyclocheilus > Sinocyclocheilus anophthalmus. The sequence continues at coordinate 19,255 of JADLZN010002997.1, forward strand.
TCCTCATATCGCCAGTCTCAAAAACAGAGCGTTGCAACCCGCACCCCTCCACAGAAAGATCGGGGGTCGGGGCGATGCTCTCAGTTGGGGTCTTATAGACCGAAAACGGATCTGTGGACCGTTATTTGTCTAAGAGGACCTCGGCGAAATGGTCCTACCATTGTCAGGTCCCTGAGGGCAGCCACCTGGCGAGGAAAGGATAACACCTCAGTATACGGTGCCCAATCCTCCTCAGTGCCCTCATGGAGGCTTATTGATACCCCTGCCACCCTTGGTGCTTCAGGGCTCAGTGAGCTCCGACGAGCGAAAATCCCAGTTGCCGCCCGGCAACGGTACGGCACGGGAGAGCTCGCCCCCTCAAGTGAGGGTGCTACAGCAGTCAGGTCGGTTGTTCCTTCAGTGCCCTCATGGAGACTAATTTATACCCCTGCCACCTCGGCACTTCAGGGCTCAGTGAGCTCCGACAACCGAATTCCCAGCTGCCGCCCAGCAACGGTACGACACGGGAGAGCTCGCCCCCTCAAGTGAGGGTGCTACAGCAGTCGGGTCGGGTGTTCCCTCAGTGCCCTCATGGAGGTCCATTGATACCCCTGCCACCTCGGTGCTTCAGGGCTCAGTGAGCTCCGACGAGCAAAAATCCCAGCTGCCGCCCGGCAACGGTACGGCACGGGAGAGCTCGCCCCCTCAAGTGAGGGTGCTACAGCAGTCAGGTCGGTCGTTCCCTGCCGGTCATCCGCTTCAGGGCACCGAACTGGCTTCTCTAACAATACCAGACGCCAGCCTCGAGAGGCTGGTTCCCTTAGTAGATTTTCTGGTAGCATGGAAACTTCTACAAAATATCTCAAAATGGGTCCTGCAGATTGTAGAGAAAGGTGACAGAATCAAGTTCGGTTCTCGTCGCCTCGTTTAAACGGGGTCATCCCCACACTAGTGGGCCCCGAGCAGGCTCTGGTAATGGAACAAGAAGTAGATACTCTCTTGAGGAAGGGGGCCATAGAACGTGTTCCTCCTCTCGAGAGAGCGTCCGGGTTCTACAGCCGTTACTTCATCGTTCCGAAGAAGGATGGGGGGGTGCGACCTCGGTGCCTCAGGGCTCAGTGAGCTCCGACGAGTGAAATTCCCAGCTGCCGCCCGGCAACGGTATGGCACGGGAGAGCTCGCCCCCTCAAGTGAGGGTGTTACAGCAGTCGGGTCGGTTGTTCCCTCGTTGCCCTCATGGAGGTTCATTGATACCCCTGCAACCTCGGTGCTTCAGGGCTCAGTGAGCTACGACGAGCGAAATTCCCAGCTGCCGCACGGCAACAGTACGGCACAGGAGAGCTCGCCCCCTAAAGTGAGGGTGCTACAACAGTCAGGTCGGTCGTTCCCTGCCGGTCATCCGCTTCAGGGCACCGAACTGGCTCCTCTAATAATACCAGACGCCAGCCTCGAGAGGCTGGTTCCCTTAGTAGATTTTCTGGTAGCGTGGAAACTTCTACCAAATATCTCAAAATGGGTCCTGCAGATTGTAGAGAAGGTTACAGAATCCAGTTCGGTTCTCGTCCGCCTCGTTTCAACGGGGTCATCCCCACACTAGGGGGCCCCGAGCAGGCTCTGGTAATGGAACAAGAAGTAGATACTCTCTTGAGGAAGGGGCCATAGAACGTGTTCCTCCTCTATACAAGAGCGTCCGGGTTCTACAGCCGCTACTTCATCATTCCGAAGAAGGACGGGGGGGTTGCGTCTGATCTTAGATCCCCGTCTTCTGAACCGCGCTATCAAACAACTTCGGTTCAGGATGCTCACTATCAAGCAGATAATATCTCAAATCCAATCCGAGGACTGGTTTGTTACGATAGACCTCAGAGACGCTTATTTCCATGTTTCCAACCTCCCTCAACACTGGAAGTTCCTGAGGTTGCTTTCGGGGGCGAAGCATACCAATATAGAGTACTTCCCTTCGGCCTGTCACCTCTCACCCCACTTTCACAAAGTGTGTGGATGCTGCTCTGGCTCCACTGCGATTCCAGGGCATCCGCATACTCAATTATATCGACGATTGTTTAACACTAGCTCAATCGGAGCAGATAGCGGCTCGGCATCGAGATGTCGTCCTAGCCCATATGAGAGAGCTGGGGTTAAGAATAAACGCCAAGAAGAGTGTACTTTCTCCACAACAGAGAACCACTTATTTATGTGTGGTGTGGGACTCAACCTTGATGCATGCACGTCTGTCTCCTGCTCGAATCGAATCAATCCTCACGAAAGTCACGAGAGTAAGAGAAGGCCAGTAACTCACTGTCAAACAGTTTCTGAGGCAGTTGGGCCTGATGGCAGCGGCGTCCAAAGTGATACCTTTTGGCCTGCTGTACATAAAACCCCTACAGTGGTGGCTCAAGTCCAATGGGTTTTCCCCGAGGGGAAATCTGCTTCGCATGATCAAGGTCACGCGGCGATGCATACGTGCCTTAGACATGTGGAAGAAACGTTGGTTCCTGGTTCAAGGCCGACGTTAGGGGCTCCTTGTCGTCGAGTAACGCTAATGACGGATGCCTCTCTCACAGGCTGGGGAGCGGTCATGAGTGGCCGCTCTGCCCGGGGTCTGTGGGAAGGCCATCATCTCTTTTGGCACATCAATTGCCTGGAGATGCTGGCCTTGTTTCGAGCTCTGACACACTTCCTTACAGACCTAAGGGGGCATCATGTGTTTGTCCGCACAGGCAACACATCGGTGGTCTCCTACATCAACCGGCGGAGTTATGGAAGCTTGTTGGCAGACCCCTGTAGGGGGCACGCTTCCTGATCTGTCTTCATATGAGGTTGTTGAGGACATACTCCAAGTCCAGAGCTCCCGACAATAGGAAAACAGTATTGCATTTGAAGTGGAAAACTTTTCGTTCATGGTGCGGACCGACTGCAGGACCCAGTCAACTGCCCAATTGGTACAGTTCTGGAGTTTCTGCAGGAGCGATTCTCCGCAGGGTTATCTCCCTCCACTCTGAAGGTATACGTGGCGGCCTTAGCTGCTTACCACACCCTTCTGGGTGGTCAATCATTGGGAAGACACCCGCTTGCCACTCGTTTCCTCCGTGGCACCCTGAGGCTGAGGCCGGTACAGTGCACCAAGGTGCCCATAGTACTCAAGGCATCCTGTCCTCCTCCGTACCAGGAAGTAGACCAAGAAAGGCGTAATCTGCTCTGTCAAGTTCGAGCACTGGACGCATACGCACACAGAGCTGCCCCGTGGCATAAGACAGATCAGCTGTTTGTTTGCTTTGGTCCGCCAAAGAAGGGATTTCCGGCGACCAAGCAGATTATGGGTAGGTGGGTGGTCGAGGCCATCTCACTAGCCTACGAGTCCTCTGGCCTCCCATCACCTATGGGGGTCAGAGCGCACTCGACCAGGATTATGGCGGCCTCCAAGGCTTTCAACTTGGGTGTGGCCTTGCAGGACATTTGTGCTGCGGCGGGCTGGTCCTCTCCACACACTTTTGTCCACTTTTACAACCTACACCTGGCATCTAACCCAGGTTCCCAAGTTCTCTCTTCGTGATGTGCTCATGGGATACACACACAGGCAGGGACTTGGTAGTATGGCGCAGGGGGTATTCTCGTTCCCAAAGCGAATCTCGACGCAGCTCGAGTTCCTGAAGGGGAACGTCTCTAGGTTACGTATGTAACCATGGTTCCCCGAGGGAACGAGACACTGCATCTCTTTGCCATACTCCCTGCATCCCTGCAGGCGCTACTTCATCGAAGCTGGTTTGCGCCCGGCCAGATGCGCTTTTATGCTTTCTGAGGTGTGTCTTACGTCACCCTGATCGTGACGTCTCGCTGCTCCATTGGACTGATTTTACATTTGCTTCAGAACGCGGTCACGCAGGGACGTTCCCAATGTGAATCTCGACGCAGCGTCGCGTTCCCTCGGGGAACCATGGTTACAAACGTAACCTAGAGACGTTTTGGTTTTGGGACTATTTTAATGAAAAAATCAACCTATTGTGCCTTTTAAAACAGTCAAAGAAAAAATTATTAAAATTAATCAACAATTTTATAAAAAATGTAATAAACCGTTGAAAAAATGGAATTGGAAAATAATCAAATGGAATTTTTTTTGGGAAAAAATAAAACAGATTTCAAAGGGCCCTACTGATGTTCCCAATGGACTGGCATACTTTGGTTCAGTAAACTTAGCTTTCTAAACTGTAAGCATGTTCTCACCAACTTCACGGAAGCGTTTGTATTCATTGATCCTGCAGTTGATCTGGACCGCAGTGTGAGCGGCGTGCTCCAGTATGGGGTATGCAGGGTGCCCGGGGTCTGTGTGTTTCTGGATGGTCTGGAGCAGCAGCGGGTAACGGGCGATTCTCTGAACCGGCATCACCAGGAAGAAGCTCAGAGTGGATGCATTCACATCAGGACTGAAGACAGACAAGATCAGGGGTCAAAAATGACAAGAATGTTGGGTAATACACTGGCATATTTGTCTAGGAACTCATTCTGCTCTCAGCAGTGTTCAGTTTCTACACAAGCTCAGTAGGTTGTTGTTTACGAACTTACGCAGATGACTTGATGATTCGGATCATTTCCACCCACAGCGCCTCTTTCTGTTTGTAGCTGTTCTCTAGGGCTGTTATGTTGTTGTAGTTGGCAAGATACTCTTTATAAGCCATCTCTATGTCTTGAGACAGACTCAGGAAAGAATCGCCTAAGAGAAAGAATAAGATAATTTCTAATATACAACAAGATCTTTTCAATACAACAGTTTGCAGTTTGAGGTCAGTATTTAAAAAAAAATGCTTTAAAAATTAAATGCTTTAATCAGCAAGGACACATTAAATTGATCAAAAGTAACAGTAAAGACATTTATAATGTTACAATTTATTTCAAATAATTTTTGAAAGATCATGTGACACTGAAGAATGGAGTAATGATGATGAAAATTCAGCTTTGCATATAGGAATAAATTATATTTTATAATATATTCAAATAGAAAACAGTTTTTTTAATTGTAATATTTCAAAATATTACTGTTTGTACTGTATTATCATCACTTAAATGCAGCCTTGGTGAACATGAGACTTCTTTAAAAAAACTAAACATTTTTAAACCAACCCCAAACTTTTAAACAGTAGTGGAAGTGTATGGTTATTTAGACTATCAAGCTCCAAAAAGGATGTAAAGAAATGTAAACATTCCATACATCAGACATCATCATTTTCATCTTGAAACTCAAGTTCTGGATTCTTGATTCATGATCTCAAGGGTAAAAAGTAGTTTAATCTGTGGGTGGGCATGACACAGAGAGTGTGACTGTAAACTGAAAGTGAACTGGAAATTCCAGTCGGTCCGGCTGTACTCACAGAGTGCTTCCAGGTATTTTGGGTGGCTGTGATGTATCTGTGCCTGGTCGAGGAGGCTCAGGAGTCTGCTGGAAACATCCATCACTTCATCTATGTGCTGGAACATGTTCTCCAGGTTTGGAGGAGGAGGCTGCAAGAGACGCAATGATATATGATATTATCAAAGCTAAATCATTTAGTCCCATTTATGAGGTATACACTCAATAATAATAATATAAAAAAATCAGATTTTATTCCCATTCCTCTCACTGGATTGAAAAAATTATATATATATTATATTATTATTCTTGTTATATTTTGTCCATCATAAGTTTTTTATTAGATTTTGTCCCTTAATATTACTTTTGTTCGGCATGTTTTGTTGGATTGTGACGTGTCTGTTATAGTTGTGGCCTGTAATTTATGTAAAACAAATTATTGGTGTTCATGATGGTTTTCTAAATGAAAATAACAAACCTGATTGAATGAATGCACCGCGCACACGCACACAGCACCTTCTGAAAATCCATTGCAATTTTTTTTTAATTTAGAGGCCATGTGTTAAATATAACTTTTCCAAAACTAACTGTTGTATTATCTGATTAGATTGTTAATGTTTGTAATAACATAAGTATGATATCAGAGTGCTTTGATGGTATTTCAGTGGTGGTGGAAGCAACATAAAACACAGAAAGTCGTTGGTCTTATGAATAACAGATGTGTCCGGATAAGTTAAATCAGGACTTTTACTGCAATTTAATGGACGTGATGTGTGAAACGGCTGCTAGGGAGCTTGTCTACCTGTAGTTTCTGCAGGTTGCTGTGGATGGTGACCGTACAGAGCTGCAGATGTTTCAGGTAGTTCCTCTCAGTCTGCACCAGCTCCTCTATCGCCATGAGCTGCCTCTGAGCGGCTCTCTCTCTGGCTGCTGCCTCCTCCACTGCGGCCCGTGCCTTCCTCTCCTCTTCATCCTCTTCCTCCTCTGCAGGCTCATCCAAGGTATCAACCATTTCTTTAGCTCCCTCTTTCTCCTCTAAGATCTCCCCCTCTGCCGTCAGTGTTACATTTACCTTCAGGGAATTCGCCATAGCAGGTATGTCTAACAAGAAAATTGAGGAGGTTTTTACATTTCTAATGAAATGTATTTAAAAGTGTGATGGTGATGCACAACATGTATTAAACCCTTCAAATATGCAATTATGAGTCATATACTTGGACAATATTCTGTAGCTTGATTCATATTATTTGTATACTATTATAGCATTAATATTGTGAATTTTTTAAATAATTTAATAATTCTGATATGTGATTTTGTCATTTTATTCGTTTTTTTATTCAGCTTTAATTTATTTCAGTTTTACAATTTTAGTAGGCACAATGGTATTCAAAGCTTTACATAAAAGAATAACATAATAATAATAATAATAATCACAACAATAAAACAAGGAATTTAAAAACAGAAAAAAAAATTGATTAAGAGGTTTAAAATGAATTTAAAACGTTAAGAATAGAAAATGATTATACATCAAATATAGTGCAACCAGTTTGGACATCGCGCAGTGCTCATTCAATAATTGCACAGCTAAACAGATGAGTTTTGATTCTGCATTTAAATGTGACTAATGTTTTAGCACTTCTGATCTCTTCTGGAAGCTGGTTCCAACTGCGGGTGGCAAAATAGCTAAAAGTAGTTTCCCCTTGTTTTGTGTGAACCCTTGGTTTTTTTCTAACTGACTCGATCCTAATGATCTGAGTGGTCTGTTAGGTTTCTATTCAGTGAACATATCTGCTATGTACTTAGGTCCTAGGCCATTGAGTGATTTAAAAACGAGTAAAATTAAAAGTCAGACTTCGTCAAAAGAAAAGTCAGAAAAAAAAAGAATTCTGGCAGCATCGTTCTGGATGAGCTGCAGCTGTCTAATGGTCTTCTTGGGAAGGACGGTGGGGAGTCCATTACAATAGTCCACCCTGCTGGTTATAAAGGCATGAACAAGTTTCTCCAATCTTGACTGGAAACAAAACATCTAATTCTTGCAATGTTTTTTAGATGATAGTATGCTGATTTTGTTACTGCTTTGACATGACTACTGAACTAAGGTCTGTCTCCAGAATCACACCCAAGATTCCTGACTTGATTTTTAGTTGTTTGACCCCTAGAGTCAAGGTATGCATTCACCTTGAGAACTTCATCTTTGTTTCCAAATGCAATGACTTCAGTTTTTTCCTTGTTTTACTGAAGAAAGTTCTCGCACATCCAACTGTTAATTTCATCAATGCATTGGCAGAGGGAGTCAATGGAGCTGTAGTCATTTGGCGATGAGGCTAGGTAAATCTGGGTATCATCTGCATAGCTATGATAGGCAATTTGGTTCTTTCTCATTATTTGACTTAGTGGGAGCATAAACAGGCTAAACAAGGGTGGTGCAATAATTGAGCCTTGTGGGACTCCGCATGGACAAATACTTAGACTTATGCTCTCCTATACTCGCATAATAACCTCTCCCTTCTAAGTATGACCTGAACCATTTGATTACCATCCCAGAAAGCCCGACCCAGTTTTCCAGTCTCTCTAGTAGTATGTTATGATCGACAGTGTCAAACACAGCACTGAGATCTAGTAGTACCAGCACTGATATTTTGCCAGGATCAGAATTTAAGCGAATATCATTTATTATCTTAATGAGCGCTGTCTCTGTGCTGTGATGAAGTCGGAAACCAGATTGAAAATTGTCCAGTTATCCATTTGAGTTTAAGTATTTGTTCAGCTGAGTAAAGACTACCTTTTCAATAATCTTTCCTATAAAAGGAAGATTTGTTATTGGTCTATAGTTGCTCAATATGGTTTTTATCAAGATTGCTCTTTTTCAGAAGGGTTTAACAACTGCAGTTTTCAGGGAGTATGGAAAAGTCCCAGAAAGAACTGAGGCGTTCACCACTTCTAAGAGATCTGCTTCTAAACAGTTTAAGCACCCTTTTCAAAAAATATGTGGGAAGTGTGTCAAGATAGCAGGTTGACGATTTTAAGGTGCTGTACTATTTCTTCCAAAATGTTTCTATCAATTTCTTCAAAAGCAGACATAATATCTTCTTTTTTAAATTGCGGTCGAATCTGTCTGACCTCTGCATAACTTGGGGAAGTGCTAATCGCCTTCCTGATATTATTGATCGTCTCAGAAAAGAAGGACGCAAACTCATTTGCTTTGCAATTTGTTGAGAGCCAAATTCATCACAATTAAAAGAGCCAAAGACTTAAACTACTTCGGTCTGTGTGCATTGAATTTATTTAATACACTAGTTTTACAATTTGAGTTGAATTACTGAAATATATTAACTTTTCCATGACTTTCTAATTTATTGAGATGCATCTGTATAGCCTATCTATATAATATATATATATTTATTAAGACTTTTTTTCTTTACATTACCATTTTTCATCAGGCTCCTATATTTAGGTTCAGTAATTTCAATTTAATGGTAATCACCGTTGCTAAAGTGGCCTTTCGGTCTGATCTAGGTGGTCCCAGACAACAATTTCTACTGAGGGGGAAACCCTCCAACCCCGTGACTGTGCCCTCTTAACACCATTTCTCCCCTGCCACTCCGGAGTGTGTGCCACTGGCCCGGAATGTGAGTGCAATGCAGAGACTTGAGTCTCTGCTGGCTTCACAACAAGAGATGGTGGGCAAGTTGTGACATGCGATGGGAGTGACCACCATCCTGATGTTTGATGTATGCAACCATCACTGTGTTGTCTATCTGGACCAACACATGCCTGCCTTGGATTAATGGCTGAAAACTCTTCAAGGCCAGAAGCACCATCAACAACTCCAAGCAATTGATATGCCAATGCAGCCGAGGGCCCGTCCAGACTCCGGAGGCTGCACGCCCTTTGCATACAGTGCCCCAGCCTGTCTTGGAAGCATCTGTTGTAACAACAATGCGTCTGGACACCTGTTCTAGGTTGCCCACCCGTAGAAATTGATATTTCCTTCCTATGCGAAAATGCGGCGACACTGTGTGTGATGCTCACACGCTGTGGTGCCTTGGTGCCATGCTCTTCCCGGGGACTCGGGTATGAAGTCATGCTGGAAAGCGGTCCTGAGTAATTGCAATCAAATCCCAGTTCCTTACTGTGGCTTAGGATGCCATATGCCCCAGGAGCCTCTGAAAGTATTTGAAAGGGACGGCTGTTTTGTACTTGAAAGCTCACACAATGTGTGCCTCGATGCCATGCCCATCTTGGGACTCGGGTATGAAACCAGTGCCTAAAGTGGTTTCATATGCTCACCCAGAAGGGGGGGGGGGGGGGGGGGTGGGGGGGGGGGGGGGGGTGTAACTGCGTCTAAGGATGCCATATGCCCCAGGAGCCTCTGAAAGTAGTTGAGAGGGGCCGCAATTCAGCACTGATTGAGCACGCGCCTTTGAGAAGCATGCTGTCATAGTGACTGAGTTCAGCTCTACACCGAGAAAGGAAATACTCTGCACGGGGGAGAGTTTTCTCTTTTCCCAGTTGACCCAAAGTCTCAGTCGTGCTAAGTGGTCGAGGACCATGTGCTTGTGCCAAACCAACTCCTGTGACTGAGCTAGTATGAGCCAGTTGTCGAGGTAGTTGAGAATTGGAATGCTTGTGAAGGGCCCGGTTCATCACCCTCAGCTCCAAGATCAGTCTGAGCCCCCCACCCTTCTTGGGTACAATGAAGAAAGGGCTGTTACACCACTTCTTCCTCTCGGCCGGTGGGACAGGCTCTATCTCACCCTTCACCATAAGGGTCACTACTTCCACTCAGGGACGGACTGGGAGTAAAAAAATGGCCCTGGATTTTCTCCCAAATAGGCCCACCACAACTACAAACAGTCGCTACTATCTCACAATATTACAGCAATCAATGTATAGCATTTATGGCAAATAACATCACAAAACCCATGGTGACCATGCTGACAAAAACAATAGAAACCATCACAGAAATTCTAATGATTTCCACTACAAATACCATTACAAACATTACAAACTCCTCCTGTGTCAGCAGCATCACATGCAGAGAAGAAATTGCGATAAAGCATAGAAAGCTCTCGGATTTCATTAAAAAAATATCTTAATTTGTGTTCCGAAGATGAACGAAGGTCTTATAGGTTTGGCACGCCACAAGGGTGAGTAATTAATGTCAGAGTTTTCATTTTTTGGGTGAACTATCCCTTTAAATTGTTCTAAAATAACACCTAAAATCAACTCATGTCACTTTCTCTTCTGTGTTTTTTTTTTTCTTTTATTGAGGGATATTGGGGTGGATATTGATAAATTAGACCTTAGAGTTTATTAGAGTTTTTATGTATTTTTATCACAATTTGTTGATACGTTACTATATGCTAGGTGTGGATAAATTTATTATTTGTTTATTATTCATGCAGGAATTTTATTAATGTAATAGCTTTTATTAATAATTATTGCAATATGGATGATAAGTAGTAAGAACTTTGTCTATTGCTCTTATGAATTATTTTGCACGATGTATGACTCAGACCTGCCAACCTTGAAACAATTTTTTGAGTACCATCAATGTGACGGGACGGGACAGAGGGTTTGGGGTATTCATATATTACTAGATAGCTACATTATACCAGAGCTCCTTGATGGCTAATGTCAAAATAT
>JADLZN010002998.1:0-32846 GCA_018155175.1 Sinocyclocheilus anophthalmus
AGTATCCAAGTTGGGAGCGTTGTCAATGAGAAACATGGCGGAATCGTTGGATGCAACGTCTGTAGTTGACGGTCAATTTTTGTTGAAATTGATAGTTGTACTATAAACTTTAATTGGTCATGTTCTTGTTATGCAGCTGAAATCCAAGTAAAAAAATGCAGACCCTGTTGTATTTTCTTGTAATTTATTAAAAGAAGGTACACCGCCATCTTGCCGACGAAAGTGACTTGAACGCACCTGACGTCGTTATTACGATTTGTCAACTCGTAAGTACGAATGTCCCAGGAAGACTTGAACGCAGCATTAGCCATAACGTTTGTCGCCAAGGATTTTCCAGAGATTTTCAGTTGGGTTTAGATCAGGACTCTGAGCTGGCCATTTCATTATTTCAATGTTCTTAGCTTCAAGGAACTGCTTTACCCATTTTACAGCGTGACTGGGAGCTTTATCTTGCATGAAAATAGCAGGGAAGGTACCGCGTGTTGCTGAAAGAGGTTCTGATAAACATTTGGATTCACCTGACATGTAGCTGTATAAGAGGCCCATCTCCTGCTGCAGAAAACATCCCCCAAAACATGACACTTCCTCCTCCACCTTCTGACTTCTTTACGCACTTGAGCTTCAGTCTTTCCCCAGTTTGATGCAGAACATAAAGTTTTGCATCTGACCCAAATAAATTAAACTCACTTTCATCACTAAAGTAAACTTTGGATCAGTTCACCTCTCTCCACACAACATGCTCCTCAGCAAAGGCGAGCCTGGCCTTTTGATTCTTTCTGCTGATGAGAAGCTTGGTCACTACAGAGTGCGCTTTCAGTCCGACTTCTCTTAAACGAGCCAAGACAGATCCTTACCCTGTTCAGAGCTAAACTGGAGAGCAATTCCAGCTGCAGTGTTGAACCGACTTCCCATTGAGAGACAACCCTTAGGGGTTCAGTCCCTATAAAGGCCCACTACTCTCAATCTCAGTGAAAATTGGAGGAATGCTGCCAGTTAATTAGGGTTTGTCATATAATTAAGGAAATTTGCACTAGGTGCCAGATTAACACCAATAACTTGTATGTATCTGTAAGTGTTCTCTAATTTTGTTCAGAGTTCTTTTTTTAAAGATCTCATTTAAGAGTGTTATACTGTGCTTCAGAATACAATTAATTATGAATTTAAAATATATAATATACATACAATCTCTCTATATATATATATATATATAATATATCTATATATAATATATATATATATATATCATATATTTAAGAGCGTAATTTTGTATTAATAACATATTAAAAGTTTTCAAATATATTACATATTAAATTCTATATAAATGTATTAACAAAAGATGGTAGGTAAAGTTGTAGTTTGAGAGTTGTGAAAGAAAATAAATAAATACATAAATAAAAATGGCCGACTGGCAATCATACCAACGTTTTTTGGTTTTCGAATGGAAGACCACATGCACTACAAGTTATGACTGTGTACAATAAATCTAAAATTGGGATCAAAGAACATAAAAATATGATGTCATATGAGAGAGCAGAAAAATGACCTTACTTAAGTGATCTTAGTAGAGAATATGGCATTAAACCACTAAAATGATTTTACCATTATTATTATTAGAGCCCCTGATTGCATTATGTAAATCCATTCAGTGAAAGAACGTGCTCGGAAATAAACAAGACATTCTGGTATTCAAAAACAAGGTACTTTATAGTTGATGTCAATGACAAACGTTAGAGCAAAGGTCCCAAAAAAAGTTCTATTGTAACAATGGAAAAACAAAGTGACAAAAAGAATATGCATTTCTTACATTTTGTAAACCTAGAGCTGTTCTCAAGCCACAGTGGTCACAGGTATTACTGGCTGATAAGTGTTTTTTTTTTTTTTTCCCTTTTGGGCAAACGCAAGATATAATTACGACATCTGAAAAAGCCTATTGATCCAGATGTTGTCTAAGGAACGACCTTATCTTTTCCTAGTCTCTCCAGCCCCAAAAATACGTCCCGAGGAAGAGTAGAAAAACCAGAAAAGAAACGAAAGCAAAAGAAGTCTCACAGACAGTCTAACATGTGGCATAGTGTGTAGTTCACCTAAAACAATGCTCTACATAAATACAATAAAGTCTATAGTCTGTTTGTCACAAGTGCTAGATAACTTTCTGGTTGTTGTTGTAAAGTATTCAAAAGTCATTTTTCTTTCATTCCATTTTTAAACAAGTAAAAAGCACATCTGTCGGACACCAAGAGCATCAATCCGTCTGTGTACTGACCAGAAACAGAGGAGGAAAGAAGAGCTTCCATCCCATGCGTTCTCCAAAGCCTCAACCCTCCCGTGTTCCTCCTTTGTGCAAATATGTTACAAGGACAGACAGGCATGCTGACGCACAAACCATGCAGAAATCTACAGCTATGAATGTAAAAGAGAATGAAAGAAACTTCACCCTGGCCTGCAAATAAACTTATGGAGACCAAAAATGGATTTTAGGAAACGGACAAACCAGTCCCAGTCACGTTGCATTTATGTGAAAATTCAGTGAGGAATGAAGGTTCTGTAATTTTGCCTGGCCCCTCCTTTTGTGTGTCACAGAATTAAGTCGTATCATTTTGTAACAATATGAGAGTAGTTCATTATGATTTTTTCATTTTTGATTGAACTATCACTGTAAGACAAAAAAATAAATAAACCGGAGACACATTTATTGACAGGAATCTGACACTTCAAGTCAACAAATAACTCAATAAATCATGCAACATAAGTAATGAAATCATCAATTCAGCACAGGCTTGTAACCACACTTCCCTCCATGTATTAACTTACAACCGTCACACATCCTGTGGTTTCACAATACATTATTGTAGTCACATTTTATGAGTAAGATTATGATAATAGCCCTCCCATTTTTCTTTTTTTTTTACTGTTCCAGTTCCACCTTTCAATTTTATTCGTCTCATAGCTACAACATTTTTTTTATTCTAATTGAGTTTAATGCTCATCTTTATTTGTACTTTATTTGTATCAGAGTACCTGATCTCCAAAATACACGCCCTCTTTTTGGAATGGAATTTCAGATGCTCTATTTCTATAACATGTTGTAGTAGCTCCATAAAGATCAGTGCATTAAAAACCCTAACAAGCTGCTAAATTTGAGTGTGGAAATTAAAATCTAAGATTTCTAACAACCCAAGTCTTTGCCAATGTTCATTTAGCTGAGTGAGGGGGTGAACAAAGGTGTTAAATACCAATTAGCTGTACCGTTACTCAGCATTTTTAAGACTATAGATCAGCCTGGTAATTCACATGGCCTCCTTTGCATTCAAGGCTAATGCATAGACACAGAGACTAAACATTTGCTTGAAAAGCATTTTTCAGAACCCCTCCCCTGTTCTGATTTAAAAAGCAACTGCGAGGCGCATGTCTCTACTTTAATAATCCAATGCTCTGCTCTGTGATGAATGACTGCAACACTACAGGATCCTTTGGTACGTCTTCCTGATGATCAGGGAAACAGAACCCATTTTTCAATATGCGTTCTTGTCTGTACTTGCATTCTTGTGGACTTGTGAAACTACGCTAATCAGTTCCATTCAGAGTTCAGATCTCAACCAATTTCAGTTCAAACCCCAGATGTTCTTGCTCCGCCCCTTTTTAATGCGTGGATGCGCAATAGGTGACTTGTGTGAACTTGAGGCCACCAAGGTATCCCAGAATGCATTCGCCACCAACCCCAGCCTTAAATGCGGAGAAAACCCGCATAATTTTGTTTTTTTCCCAAAATAGTAGTTATTTGTCATGAACTGTTTTTTAAGTTTTCAGGGTAGATGGAGTTGTTTTCAAACGCAATCTGCAGTGTTATTTATAACGATAACGTCGATTTGAAAAGTTGCTTGCCGATTAGGATGTGAGAGCACTAGGTAATCACCGTGCTCATGCATCTCACAGAGAGCAGCCTTACCTCGGCTAGTCATTCTGACATTTGCTGCTGGCTCTGATGTCTCTATAGTTGTTAAACATGAGATATAATTCATTTTAGGTATATATTTTGGCTAGATGCACAAAGTTTAGTTTCATAACTTTATAAATGTATCTACTGTCATACAGCACTGACTTTCACTGACTACTGTCGTTTTGCTTTATTTCCTATTATATAAGCATCTTATATTTTAGACTTATACGGTTAATGGCTATTATTGTTCAATTAAAACTGATATTTAACAAAGAGAGGCAGCGTTGTGTTTTATGTCAGATTTCATCTTATTTATACATACAGTGATGATAATCAGAGTATATATGCACATATTACCTGAACCATATATTAATGTTTTATATATATATATTTTTTGTTTTGTTTTATATTTTATATGTGGTTGTGTTTTATATTTCATTGTGTTGTAAGTATACATACAGTGAGTGAAGGTAATCAAAATATGTACGCGTTGCCTCCACCACATTTTTGTGGCTATTTATACGTTTAAATAAAAAACAAAAAGAGGCAGTAGTGTTTGATGCCATATTTTGTTTTATTGTAATGTATGTACGTGTTGCCTGAACCACATTTTCGTGGCTGATTAATATGTTTAAATGAAAAGAGGCAGTGGTGTTTGATATCATATTTCATTTTATTGTAAATACAGTGAGGATAACCAGAGTAGCCAAGGTGAGCTGAGTGACGTTATCAAGTACGCTGCTGTTCCACTGCAGGATTACCAGACTTGTGTCCTCCCTTCCGTCGAACTTGCAAAGTTCGAACTTTGCATACTTGGCATTCAGAAACGGCCAGAATGTCAGCATTTAATAAACAATTCCTGAATTATTTATGCTAGGCAAGCGCACAGGTGCTTCAACACAGACCAAAGATTTTCCTAATTGTCTGTGAAGAAAATATATTTTATATGAATAAATAAGAGTAATATATAATAGTATACGAGTATATTGAGTATATGAATAGATTGCTGCAATACAGATTTAGGTATAATCACCTGAACGTTCAAAGCACCCTGTGTTTTCATAGGTAACAGAAGCTTTTAAAATTCGACAGATATAGAAGTCCTTAAATGGATACATAACTCCCTTGAAAGGATTGCCTCGTGAAAATGAGGTACAATTTTTCAGTGTTTCAAATCTCAAAATCTCCACTCCCTGCATTTCAAATGGCTGTGCCGTGCTCCTTAGTCAGCATATGTAGCATAAACGTGACTTTGGTTTTAGCAGTTCATGTACGTGTTATGTAAAACAGACTTACTAAAATTATTCATTACTATTTGACAGTGCTGAGTCATACGCTATACAACGGCCAATATTTGGCAATCTGTTCTGCCATTTTAATACAAGAACTCTTAATAAGAAACATACATTTGTGCATTTAGTTTAAAAAAATACTAAATTTTATTATAAATAAAATTACTAATGAATTAATAGTTTTACACTGCTATATATAAACGAACGAAACTTACATACGTTTTGTTGTGTTGTTTTGGTTTTTGCCTTTGGTTGCTAATATTTGTCTCTTTGATTGGCAAAACAATTCTCAGCGAAGATCAATAAGACAGAGCTGCCATAGCTTATGCAATGTGCCATGTGTTGTGTTGGTCTGGCTTGACCAGAGAGAATTAACCTCAGGTTGTGAAGATAGCCACAGGTCATCTCTAATCTGGGTGTATTTTTATCCTTTATCCTCACTATGCAACACTGTCCAAAAGTTTATTTAATGAGCTCTCATTGTAAGAGTCTGTCTCTCAAAATAAAGACACAAGCAGACAGGAGGCACAGAAATACTGTGGATAAATAAAAGTGGACTGATTTCCGCACAGACTGCCAGGCTTTCATAATAGAGATACATAGTAGAGTTTCCTGGCACCACAAACCGTTGTCCCTGCAATACATGTTATTTAATACAAACGTATTTATGCAGACAGTCACTTTACTACACCACGCCACTGAGCTTGAGAGATTATGTTTATAAATAAGATTTGCTTTTCCTGCAACCTTCAACTGACATGTCTAAAAGGCCTTTGCCACCCACCACAACTCAACCACAACAATGACAAAAAATTAATTTCAAAATTTGATCTCTGAAAGAGCAGTCACCTTGTTTCTATTTTCAATGCTGAAGAAGAGATTGCATTTGATGTTTGGAGAGAAAACAAATACCTCTGGCTAAAGCCCTTTCCACCATGTCACAAATTATAACATCAGCCACTGGTTTGTTTAGTCTTGGCCATGTTATCACACTTAGCCAGAAACTGTTTAGCTAGAAAAAGAATCATTTAAAAAATACATACATATTTTAATTTCTTCACTTAAGTATGAGTCGCCCCAAATAAAACAAAAAATTAAAATGAGCTGTAAATGTACTCATCCTCAGGCCATCCAAGACGTAGATGATTTGGAGAAATGTAGCATTACATCACTTGCTCCCCATGGGGATCTTCGCATGAATGTGCGTCAGAATGAGATTCCAAACAGTTGTAAAATGTCAATACTCCACAAAGTAATCCACATGACTCAGTCTATCAATTACACTTGTTAAATGGAAAAGCTCATTACGACACAAATCCCTCTACAATGTGTTGTTATTAACTTTAAACTGGTCCCTTCTGCTAAAAACAGTCCATAAAACATCCATAATAATGCTTCCTTCATTGAAAAGGTCCATCCCCTGTTGTCCTTTCACATTAAAATCCTCCGACATGTTTGTTTAGATCTGTTTTGGACTGTTTTCACTTGAAAACAGTGATTGATCTGTGGCTATTTCTCTCTTGATTCTTTTTCACTGGAGAAACCAATATATGAATTAGCCTGGGCTATAAAACGGTATCGAATTTATCGCCGGTACACCTTCTTCGTATCTATAGAAAAAATGTTCTATAAGCGCACAGATAAGTACTTGCTATGATTGACGCAGAGAGCACCAACGACACATACTGAATTGATGCTGTGCCTGTCCTGTGATGAGGAATTGTGATACCGACTGACTATTAAGACGATGTAAAATACACATCTGGCATGTGAATGGTTTAGGTGCTGCATCAGGGAGCGTCCATCAGTCGCGTGCGCGATGGCGTGATGTAAGTGAGCGTTGTTACATTTTAGGTTTGTTAGTCTAGCCCGACAAGATGCCCGCTTTGGGGGGCCCTTTTGGGGGGGTTATTCATTCAAATTTTAGAGAAATATAGTAGCTCAGTGCGTAGAAGATTTTGATTAGGGTAAAACCGAAACCAAGCCATTCACCCAGAACGCATATTCGGCGCATTGTTATAGGATGGCGATACCCCTTATTTTGTTTTCGATACGATACCGATATTTTTCAAGGCATATCATCGCTACCGATTCAATACTTCTGCCTAACGTTTAAATTATGAAATGTATAATTACTAAGAGTAATGGTAATGAAACCACTTAACTTGGTTAAAACACATTTAACCTGTTTAATCCCAAATTTTTCCCAGACATGAAAATATCCAAATGATGTGTCATTAGTAACCCTTTGAAATAATCAATTTGTTGTTTTTTTGGGAAAAGTGTGGGAAAAAATTTATTTTATGGTCAGTCACAATTGTAACCGGTGGGATAATGTGTATACTGAATTAACATATTTCTGCAGTCATACATTTTTATATATATCTTAGCCCAGCTATTTTAAACTGTTTGATCACATTCTAGGGTTACTATTATGCATGAAAACCCCTTATACAACATTGATAGGAATACAAAAAAAATACAACCATCAACGCATTTCAAAATTTTTACTTTTTTGTAAAATAACATCAAATTTTTATATTAGTGCTACCAGTATTAAAACATTAATATTCTAACTTATTTGTAACATTTGAACTTTTGATTTAGTGCACTATTTTGTACAGCCATTATGGACGCCAGTGATGCGGATGCTTCATAATTCACATTTTGTTATTCGGACAGTGGCTATTACCCTTACAGAATAGAACATGATCAATATTATCTTTCACCGTTCAATTTAATCTTGTCATGCCAAACAGTAGTCTACAGTTAAATTGTTTATTGAAAATAACTTATTTCTTTCTTCTGATAATCATTGTTCAGCTCCATTCTTATGACACTTTTGGACACTGCAGCCCTGGTTTGCATGCACTGTCAGCAGTGAGGGGAATGCGCTCTTGATTGATTGTTCTGTCATGCAACCTTTGCGGTGTTAGAGGTAGGCCGGGGGGGGGGGGGGGGGAACAAAAAAAAAGGAAAAATGGGGGGGAAAGAAAAAAAAGGAAGAAAAAAAAGGAAAATAGTTCTGTCCTACACAATTACTCGCTAACAAAGGTTATTCGTCCAATTCTATGCATATTGTATGCATTGTTATTATTATTATTAGTTTTGTTAAATAAACAAAACCACTGGTAAATAAAGCGCACCTTGGTATCGATATTTTTTGTTTGAGTATCGATACTTTCGATACTCGCATCAGTACCGATATATCGATACTTCAGATCGATTACGCCATCCCTAATTTTAGACGGACAATATGACTGCTGCACTCGCGTCTCACAGAAGAGATGTATAGAAAGCCATGCGAAGTTAAAGCGGTTTAAACTTTTAGAAAACACGTTGTGAATTTGTGGAGGTTTTATTCCTTTTCACTGCGTCTCATATGTTTTAAATGCAGTCTGTGTGAATGGCGCTTCGGCTCTTTGGATTAAGCAATGCATAAATACATGATGCTGTTTTGTTCATAATTGTTTATGCAATTTACAAAATTATATTTTTATGAGTTAATTTAGACGTAATGCACGTTTTTTTATAGAGTTACTTGCTAAATGCGCTGCATTATTTTGCTCATTGTGGCCTCGGGAAACAAGCCAAAAGTTAAATTTATTTAATCTGCATATAAAACATTAGGAATTAGATATTTGTTTAATTTTTGTGTTTGATTGTTAAAACAAAAATATTTGTTGTTTGTCTCAATAAATTGTGTTAATTAAAAATACAGTGGTTAAAAAAAAAAATATTCTATTGCGTTTTGTTTTAAAGTAACAATGTCCAATAATTATCGATACCGACGATATACACAATATCTCGGCGATATAAAAACATTTTTTTTTGCTATACTCCCGCCCTATTAATGATATAGACTTGTATTTTATCCAGAAGCAATTGTACCAGTTTTATGCTTCATTTTATTACACAGCAGTCTTCTCACTTCACAGCCGTAATTGCGGACTGGATCATGTGGATTACTGTTATTTTTTATCAGCTGTTTGGACCTTTTCTGACGGCACCATTCACTGCACTTAATTTCTCCAAATCTGTTCCAATGAAGAAGCCAACTCATCTTCATATTGGATGGCCCAAGGGTGAGCACATTTTCAGCATATTTGAAGGGAAGAAGGATAAAAAAAAAATTTCATATTTATGTTGAACTATTCCTCTATTAACAGTGGAAATAAAAAAAAACGGCATTGCATGTCTTACATGAGTTTTGCGTTGTTCATCAGAAACCTTTTCTGTACTGTACAGTGAATTCTACCATCCTGCACTTTTCCTAAATTGTGCTGCGTTTGGTTAAAAATCACTGAATCTAGCAGAATAGATTCTGCTATATCGTCATTAGTCTAAAACTGCTATTAGGCTGTAAAATCTGTTTATTTAGCGGCTCTAAATGACTTGGGAAGCACTTCTAGCTTAAACAGCTTGGGCCAGATGTAAGCCCTTGCAGGTAGCTTCACCATCAGTCTTTGTCCACTACATGTCTGATGCTCTCAGCTGGAAAAATGAGAGCATAGACAAAAACACAGATGAAGAATTTAATGACTTGATGGTCTTGCAATACACAGCAGGACCTGAATATGTTAGGTTTATATCAAATATTTGTTGTTTAATATATTTCTGTCCTACTACCTTTTTCTGGATCATTTTCATTGCATTATACGTAAGCTCCACTAGCTCTGCTTTACTGACATATTAACAAGGCCTGATGGGAATACTCTCTTGCATCGCCATTGGATGGTCAGTACAAAGGCAGGACTTTGCTGCATTTGTGTGGCATACGCCACTCACACCTCTAGCAGGATATTTGAAGTCCTCCCCAAAACATGTCTCCTGATAAGGCACTAATGAAAAGGCAGTGATGCTGTTTTGTCATTGACTGCAATTTTGTCGTTTCTTCATTTCTTTACTGCATTTAGGGCTGGGTAATATATTGAATACAAGAAATATATCTAAGATGATATTGTTGGAAGAATAAAATTGAGCAACATTGATTTAATGCACTTTTTATTACATAAGTTTTCTAAAGATTGTCATGTTTTAATACCACAAAAAATATTAAACTGCAAAAACTGTTTTCAACATTGAGAATAATAAAAACAAGACTCTTAAGCATGTACATAGCATATTTTAATGATTTCTGAGGATCATGGACAATGAAGACTTGAGTAAGGCTGCTGAGAATTTCGCTTTCCATCACAGGAGAAATGTACATTTCACAATATCTAAAAAATATATATATTGTATGTCATAATATCCCAGTATTACTAGCCTTGGTCTATCATACAATACATCGTACAGATCCCAACATTTTGTATGTTAGAAAATATTGCGGCTTATTTTGTTATGGGTGCCAAATCATAGAAATAAAATTAATTATACTTCCGTTTTCATTATGTCAAAAGCTTTTAACTAGCTACATGGCGTTTTGGTCAAAACGATGTTCCCTCTGGCTACAAACAAACAAAACAACTTTAATGAAGAGGACTGACTATAAAAAAAAAAAAAAAATTTTCCACCCCTACTGCAGCTACTTTGGTTCTGACACGATAGCATAATGACATCCACACACAGATTAGATTACAAGACAGCATCGTGTGCCAGCTGTTTTCCTCAAGTTCACACTCCTGCTAGCTGGCACTGTGAAGAAAATGGGCCTGTTAGTGTAAGCAGTCACACCCAGTGCATTTAACTGATTTGTAACCAGAAACAAGAGTTCAGTCATCCAATAACACTTATAAATTGGTCCAATAAAATATGTGCATACTGCTGCAGCCTCCCTTTGTTCACAAAGAACAATGCAATGACAGTTCAAGGTTGGAGGGGGGCTGTATGCATAGAATGAACCCACTGTTCTGAGCAGAGTGAGGTCAGTGTCTCTCACATCCAGTGGGCACTGGGCAGAAGAAAAAAATGATGCTCAGTGTGCTTTCACAACCTACACCCTTCTCTTCCTCACACAAAGCCTATAGAGGTCATGTGTAACAAAAAATGAATACATAAAACAACGCGAACAGATTGCTAAATATAAAAAAGACACTTAGCACTACTACTACTGCATTACATTTTGGTTTAATTCTATTTATTATTTGAATTCTGTTGAATAGAGGAATTGTCTGAGGCTTTACCCATATGCAAATGGGGTAATTAAAAGCCCAAAGAACCTCTGGGGTTCCTCGTTCACCGATTTGACTGTTCTTGGAAAGAGAACAAAGTTACACACATCTTGATGGAGATGATACAGCCAGGGAGAGACGTGCCCCAGTTTTGGCTCATAATGCCAGCTGGATGCTGCACTGGCAAAGCTCCCATCTGACTGACTTCTTCCATTAACCGAAAAAAGATGCTGTCATTATTAATTAAAGCTTTTGTTTTAATAAGGATGAGAAACACTGCTAATTTTATTTAAAGGCCTGCTTTTTGGCCAAACTCTGACAGCATTCATTGGATATTATTACACATAGACTATATAACCAAGAATTTGTTTGATCATATTAACTTGATTCTGGTGTTTAAATATCAAAACAATTGTTTTATTGTTTGTGATTTTGCTTTTGTTTGTAAATGTATTACTACATGCCATTGTTTTAGTTTAATTTGTGAACATGGTATCAAAATTAGTAGAACCATGAAATTGCTCTCGTGTTGGTATTGGCTACTGAAATTTTGATATTGTGACAATGTTAGGTTTTAAATATTAGTACCCTTGAGCATAATTTTGTCATTATGTGTTTAATAGACATACTTTTTTTGAATAGACATACAGATTTCCTAATGGTTTTAGAAGGACACAAGAATGATTCTCTCTTTCCCATTCCAATTACCCCCCCCCCCCCCCCCCCCCAAAAAAACGGATTGATGCCTTAAGCAAATCAATTCGAGAAAATCAGAATACCCTCAAAATTGAATTAGACTGCACGCTGGATATTTCCAGATACCAGATAAATGCAGTACAGCACTGCCAGATATTATGAGATCCTAAAAGCATCACAAGCTGTCAAAATAAGCCCAATAAGCTGTTTGTGATGAAAAGCTCCAACAACAGTTTATTTCATTTTGGCAACAGATAAGTGATGAATATATGATTTAAGAAACAATTGCATATTTATGTAATGTTTGACGCATTTGGACAAAGTTGCTAAGTCAAATGGATTACATTCTGAGGTGTATATAGCTAAAAACCTTAACACATCCTACAGGTATTTGTTTTTACAGAGTACACACTATAAACCTATGCAAATTTTTAAGACTGGAATTGTGAGCTGGAAAAAGCTCTGGCTTTACTGCTGCTTTTTTAACAGCTACATAACTGCAGTATAATATAGTCAGAATAGTCGCAGGACCAGTTTGCAGGTGGTTGTTTCACCATATGCAAAGTCTGCTAATTTGACTATGTAATATGGAGAATGTGTGTTTCCATACAAACATGGCATAATTCAGTAAAAAAAGAAAATGCATTCCTGATTTTTCCTGATGCATTTCTATTTTCTATTTAAAATAAATGTTGTTCTTTTGAACTTTATATTCATTAAAGAATCAGGGTTTCCACAAAAATATTAATATTACTGTTGAAAACAGTTGCTTAATAAGAAATGTTTCTTGAGCATCAGATCAGCATGTCAGTATGATTTCTGAGAGATGTTACACTGCAACTGTAGAAGAGGGCTAAAATATTTTAAATAAGTACCAATAGTTCACAGTATTACTGTTTTTTTTAAACGAACTGTTTAATGATCACAGGCCGCCTTCTACGCAACACGACATTAAGAAATAGCGCACATGTGTACATGCATATTATCTACTAGTTTCTGGAGTAAATAGCGTATTCCACCCTTACAAACGTCTATATAAGTTTTATGGTTCCCGTTCTGTCATTTAAAACAAATACCATACAATGTACACCACACCGGACCTGAAGTGGGTTGCATGGACAGCAAGAAAAGCAGCCCCAGGAACCGCAAGTCCGTATGTAAAAAAGTAAAACGGTAAAGCCGCAAAAGGACTAAAACTATTGGTGCGCAGATGGTCACTCTGAAGGTTGACGTGACGTTTCTTCTTTGGCTTACGAATTTTTTGGCCACTCATTCCGTACAGAAGAAGTCCTTCCTCTTCTCGGCGCCGCCTGCCTGATACGTGGTGGGCGCATGTAATGAAAACAAAGGGATAAGTTGAATGGAAGGAAACTTTAGTACTAGGGTCTTAACACTTGCAGCTTCAGTCAATGGTTAATGGTTATCGTAATGCAAAAACATATTTGCTTACTAACACATTGGCGTCTATGAGTGATGGAAATATAAACTAACATGTAAATAAATTAGTATGTGAAAGTAAGAACCCCACGTAGCCCATTATTAATAGAGCATTTCTAAAGCTTTACCAGACAGTCAATCTGACATCGTAGGCCAATTACGGCAAGATAAATCAGTTTGCTAACAGATTATAGTATTAAAAATAATTAAACAGTCAGAAATGGAAAGACACTTCCCAGTTCTTATGATGTGCCTTTGTTTAAGTGAATTTTGCATCATACCCACTGCAATGAATCCTGCGCATTTAAAATTGTTTCATGTTTTTTTAGCAGATTATTTGGGGGGTTTTTTTTGGTGCATTATGCCAGAAAACAAGCACTTCCTCGTTCCAATTTCTTCATAAAGACCCTTGCCATAGATGTACATAAGAGGCCTTCATATCTAATTCGTATTGATCTTGCACCTACAGTCTCCCCTTGTAAATATCTAACCTATCCCCCTCCTTATCTATGTGTGGAGATGCAGTACTATATCCCCCTTCTAGTTTTCACATGATCCAGCCTTGCAGCCTTATACCAACCTAAACTGGAACCTGACGCGAGTCCACTTTCCAGCCACACAATTTAAGTGTCATAAATAAGCACACCCAATAAAATAGTCAAGTCATCTTTATTTGTATAGTGCTTTATACAATACTGGTTGTGTCAAAGCAGCTTTACAGCTGAATAAAATAAAGCATAGTTATCCTTATTAGTAATGCTATGAGTCCTAACAGATAAATAAAGTATATACCATTTAAAAAGTCAGTTGTATCTGATTTAAAATGTCTCTTTTGTTTTGTTGCACCTCCTTCTTCAGTATATTTGGTGCCATCAGAACTGGAGGCTACATGATGAACATCTTGATGACCAAAGGCCTAAAGCAGTCAGTGTGCGATCAGAGTTTCTACAACGGACCAGTCAGCAAGTTCTGGGCCTATGCTTTTGTCCTCAGCAAGGCACCTGAACTAGGTGAGATTATATGTATGTCTCATTCTATTTCAGTTTTATAGGTTAAGACTTAAGCCATTTTATATATTTGTAAGTAGGAATGCACAATATATTGATGTCATACCTGTCAATATTTGTTATAACAAAATTTTCTCATTTGTCAGTTTTGAATATTTAATTTTGCAAGAGTTTATCGGTAATAACACATATTTAATAACACCTCTACATGTAGTTTTTACAAAATCTCAAAATGAACATACATTTTTTATACTGTACATAACGTTGCAGTGTTAATTTCGTTGACTAATCATTTTTGTCAACAACATTTTTTCACCAACCCAGAGACGTTACGAGCTAAACTCTTTTGAATGACAAAAACTATGACGTAAATCTACTGACATTTTTTGTCGACGAATGAAAACGAGACGAAAATGTTAGGGAGGGACGTTTGGTAAATCTTCATCAGAACGAATCTGCTGTGTGGTTCGAACTCGGAGTTAGATTCATCAACGACATTTTTTTTCACAGATGACAAAGAGACGATAACGAACTAAAACTCTTTTTGAATGACAAAAACTATGACGTAAATCTACTGACATTTTTGTCGACGAATAAAAACGAGACGAAAATGTTAGGGAGGGACGATTTGGGAAGAGATTCATTCAGAACGAATCTGCTGTGTGGTTCGACCTTCGGCCGGTTAATTTCATCAACGACATTTTTTTCACCGACGACAACGAGACGATACGAACTAAAACTTTTTGAATGACAAAAACTATGTTAAATCTATTGACATTTTCGTCAACTAATTAAAACGAGATGAAAATGTTAGGGAGGGACATTTGGGAAGAGATTCAATCAGAACGAATCTGCTGCGTGTTCGACCTTCGGAAGTTATATGCGTACATATGAAACCAGCAATACATAAGGCTACTACCCTTCTGACGTCGCATAAAAACGGTCGAAATGTCAATATGTGGTAGTAAAGAAGAGCAGACATTGGATAATCGGACGACGCAAGAGATAACTCCAATTCGATCCAGGTTTTCAAGTTCAAGACACTGAAGCCTCACACACATAAAGCGCGTTTGTACTCTTTCGCGTCGCATGAACGTAGAATTACACACAAAATGATGTCAAATTGTCTGTTTTGATGAGTATTCATGTAAACACAGTTGATTATGTCTTAAGTGAGCGTAAACATTAGGGAGAACGTGTATCAGTACATTGTATCCATTGCATCTGTGCATTCTGTTTTAAAGGGACAGCAGCCTAATTTGTCATTGATGTTAATCAAGCAACCAAAGAAAGAGAAAATCACTCCCTGCTCTTGACTGAAAAACTTTAGTAGCCTAAAGATTAATCTAAAACGAAATAAGTACTGTAATGGCCGGCTGGAAAGCTGAAGAAGATATGGGAAACACGTTGCTATAAGAATGCATAATTATCCAATGTGTTTCATGAAAGAAACCATGTTCCGTGTTCTTGAGGAGAAGTGGTTTTATTCATTTTAACATAAAGGCATGCTGGAGGTTCACCGCTTAAATCCGTAGCTGCTTTTAAAAGATACCATAAACCTGGAATCAGCAATCTCAAAACAGAAACTGCTATCACGGTACAAGCCCAGTGGTGATATACATAAAAATAGAGTTGGCATTCATGCATTCGTTCTGGGACGCCTATCAAGCATACTTATTTGAGCACTCCTCAGCACTCAGAGATACATAATACAAGCCACACCTCGTACTTGTATAAAGAGTGGGATCTCGTTACAGTATATTGAGACCGTTTGGTCAGGAATGCTTTCATCTGATAGAAGCAACTACTCAAATAGTTACGATAGATCATGCAACTTTTTGCAGGGGTAAGTCTCGATCGCCCAAGGGGGGGGGGGGGGGGGGGGGGGGGGGGGGGGGGGGGGGGGGGGGGGGGGGGGGGGGGGGGGGGAGTGGGAAACTGAAAACATCAGGTTATGTAATATCTGACAGCCGCAAAAGTATAAACAGTTGTAACCACATTACCAGAGGTCCCAAATCCTCAATTCTATTTAAAACAATTGTAATCCTTTAACATAGAAAAAAATAAAGATCAATGCTTTCAGTTAAATACGTTCTGCCTCTTCTGTGTAGCTTGCTCCAGTGACAAATCACTACTGAGGGCCTAGTATTCATCTACATGAATATAATTGGTTGTGAAAGCGTAACAGAATTTGTTAGTGTGAACCTTGCAGCATAACCCCAAGTCTAGAAATCTAGGATAGTGGTTATATTTTCCGCCTGCATGGGCCTATTGTGTTTGCATGTCCTGGTGGGTAGTGGGCTACCAGGCCCATTGTAGAAACAAAAAGACAGCACTGAGACAACGTGAGGACCATTAACATCCCTCCTAGGGACCGTCATGTGATCTTGTGACAGTACAATGAGTCATGATGGCCTGTCACTGATGTACAGCAGGAGACATAGCAACATATATAGACTTTTGACCAGCTGCACTAATGCACTTGCCCTATGATATTAATTTATGGACAATTTAAAGTGAACAATTTAACAACAACAAACTCCCCTGAATTTTTTATTATATTTTGAAAATAAATTAATGCAAGAATGCATTAAAATCCATTAAAAGTCACAGTAAAAACTTTTATAATGCAACAAAAGATTTCTCTACCAAATAAATGCTGTTTACAGATGGTTTCGAACTTTCTATTCATAGAAGAAATGTAGCCATGCCAATATTTAGTGGCACAGCCAGGGTTTTAATTTTCCAATGTAATAAATTACTTGTGCTTCATAGTGTGCAGATGAAACGCTGATGAAATAACAAACGCTGTCATGTTATCTTGCGTTCTGAGGCGGATCCCTGATGTTTGGGAACACAATCATCTGAGAAAGTTCTGGAACTGCGACTCCAAAGTTATCCAATCGCATGATCTGTTGCGCAAAGTCACACGAGTTGTTTTGTTGCACATCCACGACTTAATCGTAATTGGGGGGGGGGGGGGTGGGGGGGGGGGGGTTGGGTGGGGGGGGGGGGGGGGGGGGTGGGGGGGGGGGGGGGGGGGGGGGGGGGGGGGGGGGGGGGGGGGGGGGGGGGTGGGGGGGGGGGGGGGGGGGGGGGGGGGGGGGGGGGGTGTTGGGGGGGGGGGGGGGGGGGGGGTGGGGGGGGGGGGGGGGTTTCCATCATAGTTTATGCACATTTTCTCTCTTTACAAAAAAATAAATAAATAAAAGTAAAATATCTGCCTCAATGGAGTTCGTTCATGTTTTATGCGCATTGTAAGATTTGATACTTGTCTTGCTATTTCCATCCAGCATTTTTTTTATGCCATAACATACGCAACATCATTAGGTGGGCTAGTGGGGCTTTACTTACAGTTGTTTACTTACAACTTTAATGACTTAATTTGTAGCTTAAAAGCTTTGAATGTCTACACTGTTTGACCTTGTTACATTTAGCCAAATAAAACTTGTTTTGTCTGCTGAATGCACTGGTAAACCTTGCCCTGATTTGATATTCAAATATTCAAGGTCTAGAACATGCAAGTTTAACTTCAAACCTTAACCTTTACTCACTGTATCAATAACACAATACTATCACCATTTTTCAAAACCCAAAGAAATAGTTTACAAAAAACACTAGTTGCACAGAGACTAAGTAGCCATCTCCAGAGGCCAGCGTTTTTCACCAAACAATTGTAAAATATTTTACTCTTTCCATTCTCTATTTCTGTATCTCTCTCATAATCAGTCTCTTGCTCTTATACTTTCAGGAGACACACTATTCATCGTGTTACGCAAGCAAAAGCTGATTTTCCTGCACTGGTATCATCACATCACAGTTTTGCTCTATTCCTGGTACTCCTACAAGGACATGGTGGCTGGCGGGGGCTGGTTCATGACCATGAACTATCTGGTGCACGCCGTCATGTATTCTTACTACGCTCTTCGGGCCTCCGGCTTCAAAATCTCTCGCAAGTTTGCCATGTTCATCACCTTGACGCAGATCACCCAGATGGTGATGGGCTGCGTGGTCAACTACCTGGTGTACTCGTGGATGCAGCAAGGCCAAGAGTGCCCGTCCCATGTGCAGAACATTGTGTGGTCTTCCCTCATGTACCTCAGCTACTTTGTGCTCTTCTGCCAGTTCTTCTTCGAAGCCTACATCACCAAGACCAAATCCAAAGCAGCCAAGAAAAGCCAATAAGACAAGAAAATTATTTTTAAAAATCAAATAAGGAGGGGTGGGAAAAAAAATAAATGGACCAATGATTGGTAGTGGATGGATGAGTCTTTACAGTTACAGCTTATGAACTTGCAGAAGAAAGAAGCAAAGACCATGAGGGGCTACTATCAAAGCTTGTGCATACTGTACTATTAACGTATAGAGATAAACCTCCCCACCACTAGGGAAGGTCTTCTGAGCTGAACTGAGAAATCATTATGATTATATCAGTTGAACAAAAAAAATGTGTCTTTATGTAATGTTTACGTGCCCAATACAATTCTCTGTATTTAAAAGAAAAAAAATGTATAGATTAAAAAAGGGATGCAAAATAAATTAAAACAGAATTAAGGAGAAGTCGAAATGGACTGGGAAATTATATGGATAGAATATTTGTGTGGTTATGTCTAAACATTAAATGTTACTGTTGCATTTTTATTTTTATTGATAGCTTGTGTACGGCAGTTTTGTACGAAAGCCATGTTAATGGAAGACTGGTAAATGTTGAGCTAAAAATGCCACAGTGTGTTCTATGTCGCAGCACCAAAATTCTCTCAGGTCTTAAGAGTTTTCCATTTGATGTTCATATCATTTTAGAAATAAAAAGAAAACTAAACAAAAAACAAAATAGTCAAGGTAGTCAAATAAGCCTGAAATGTTAATGCCATTGGATTACTCATACACACAAGCAACCACACGTATATCCTATACTATAATCTCAATATAATAATATTATTAAATATATACTATTATATATTATTATATATAGATACAATGAACGTTGAGGGTATAAAAAGACCATTGAAGGCCATTTTGAGAGGACACTGGGGCCAAATGATCATCAGAACACCTGAGGCCCTTGTGGAGTATGAATCATCGGACCTCTCTGAATCTGCGTTTGCTCTGACCTCTGAAAGGCCTGGTCTTCTTCTCATGGCTTAAGGTCATCATTATCACCATCTAGTCCAAAGGCAGATGGCATAGAGAGTCTAGCCAAACTAGCCTGTCTAAAGGACCATGAAGTCAAGCATACTTAAACAAAATGTCTATATCACTGTAACAAATTTGAATAATCTCTGTCACTGAATGGTGTCCATTGTGCTCTTGTGCATTTGCACTGTATACATGTAAAGCATCTATAGATGATTTTAACAAAGAGCCAAGAGTGCTGAAATAATCATGTGTCTGCATTTTTTAATTTGATTTCTCCTTGTTTACCCTGATAGGACTGTGTGAGAGATTCTTTCTGGTACATATTTTGCTCTCGACTCTGCAGAAGGGACATCTGAACTGTTAATCTTGCTGTGAACAGGCTCAGCAACATGCCAGATGGGAGCACTACTGCCTCAGCGACAATGACATAAGACATAAGTTCAGACTGCCCTGGATTCTAAAGCCATACCCTAAGCAGCATGTTATGCATGTCTACTGGGGTGGGGGCGGTTAATGTGCGCAAAAGAGTGACAGAAATTATGCCAACAGGCATTTTAAACCTTATGGCAACAGACAGTCTGTTAAAAGCACTATGAAATTGCACTGATCAGAGGTCACAGGCCAGTTGAAATTTGGCACATAGATACGTCACATAATGCCATATTTGACTGGAAATCTTTAGACAACGTAACTTCAGGAGATAAAGTGCAATGAAATATTGCCTGTTATCACTGGATAATATGGATCAAAGTTTGTAGGCATTAGATCTGAAGTCAGTTTGCTGTGTTTTTCACTACTTGAGCTCTAAAAGCTAGTAATTCCAAACAGACCACAAAACCTCATTAGCATTACATTATGCACAGCTATTATACCGAGATGTGCTTTCACTGTTATGCATAACTCCAGATGTCCATGAAATCCCTACCAGCAGGGCAGGGGTAACAGTTCTAATGACTTCACAACAGAAATTTATGGGAGCACGTTTTAGACACACTAACACAATATACATTGGATACAAGTATATGTTAATACCTTTATTATTTTCTTTGATATCATTGCTTTATGGCATTATAACTCTATTGCATCATTCTTAGAAATGGGTTCTCAACAAGGTGACTCACGAGAGGGCCTCTGCACACTTACAGGAAGGCCAAAATAAGTCTTAAAATTATAAAATGCTGGAAAAACACAAGAGGTATACATAAACAAGGTTACGATATGTTGATCAAGGTACATTGCACCTTATAGCTTAAGTAGAGGGGCGTCAATATTGTCTCAAGACAAATGGGGGGGGGGGGGGGGTGGGAGCATTTTAAGAGACATCACACAAGCCTAACAAAAATAGCAATCACTAATAAACCATCCATCTTCCACAAGTCACAGCTACAGCACGCCATTTTTTCCCTAAATAACATTTTAGTGACGCAGATACAATGAGGGTATTCTGATCAACTAAGTGTGCTTGAAACAGTGTGCATCAGTGCAGAGGTAGATTTGGAGATGATTTCAACATACTGAATCTGAATGAAATGGATTTTCGTAAATCACAGAAAAACTCTTTCTACATATTTTGCATGTTCAAGTATGTTCCACGTGAGTGATCAGAAATCAGGTGCCTTTACATTTTTACTTTCCTGTTAATCCTTGCATACTTATTGCTTCTGAAACAATAAAAACTGGTGAAAAAGTACAACAAAATGTGGATGACGGGATGAAAGTTCAACACATCACTGGATACATAATAACAAAAAGTATTCAGCAACAAAAAAGAAAATCAAGATATGAAAACGGTTTCATCAGACAGACATAGCCTATATATTTTCTTATGCGATACTTAACCTCATCTATATGATATACAAAATGTTCTCTAAAGTCTAGACATAGTATCATTGTCAACTGAGTTCTCTCAGTTGTGACATCCAGAATATATATTTCAGTCTTGTCTTTGCATTACAGTCATGCGTATGGCAATAAACATGATTTGACTCACTCACTGCCTTATGGAGAATGCCACAAAAAGCCTTAGGTCAGATGTGACATGCTCTGTCTAGCTCAGTTATCATTTTAAAGGTCAAAGACTCCACAGACTGTAGCACTGGTACGGATTTAAAATTGTATGCTTCCAGACATTTAGCAACTATAAATGAAAATACAAACTCCGCAAAGTAGAAAATGCTTACAGAAACAAAATAATTTCTAGCTAATCTCATACAATACATGTATGTTCAGAACGGTATGCTAGTCTATTACTCACTGAATGGTGTGCACTTTAAACTGCCTACTACTTATTAAAAAATAGTAAGTTGAACCGCAATCTTTATTCCAAAATAACGTTTTTAAAAGTAGTATTCTACATTGTCACATAGCCATCTTGTTTTATTTAGTGAGTGGCATCGTTGTTAAGCTTTTTTTTTTCTGCTTTTTTATTTATTATTATTTTTTTTTATTTTTACAATTTGCATTTGGGAGTCTAATTTAAAACAAAAATCCCTTTGAACATTAGGTCTAGTCCAAATGACATATGGAAATAGTAGTGTCATGTTAACCACTTGCATTATGGTATACGTTATCCATTTCGGTTGTTTTTATTTTTGGCAAATGTAGCATACATTGCACAACAATATACATACTATATACTACAACAACTGTAAGAATGATAATAATAATCAACCATATCTCAAATAAAAACGCACCTATATTTGTCCCAATAAAAGGGTATTTCCAAGAAATGCAGTAATTCAAATAGATATGTACAAAATACAAGAATGTTCCCCTTAATTTACTTGTAGCTACAGCATAATTGCACAATAAATATAACAAATATTATACAACTATTAATAACTAAGCCTCACAAAAGCACTTGTCCAAATAATGCTGCATCCATAATGCAATAGTTAGCCAATAACCACACTGTAACTTTTAACACAAACATCAACGTCAACATCATCACTATCATATTTAAACATGTTGCGCAAGAAACAAATAAAACATTTGCCAGAAATAGTAGCATCATACAATCTCAATCTCAGTTGCGCATGTCAGTATCAAAAACAAGCCTGGTCAATTTTTTCAACTGCAGTGTGAATCACTTCATTGAAAAACTGGGAGAAAATAGTAAGAGCAACAAACAAACAAACAAACACGTGTTTCACAGCCTACCTGTTCCACATGTTCATCGATGCTCAAAGGACTGTTAACACCTGCAAACGCATGACTCAAGCCACCTCTTGACAAATGCTGTTTAACATCGCCCCCTACTGGACAAGTGATACTCACACAAGCTTTCTCTAATGAAGAGCCACAAATGTATTTTCCAAAGTATGTTTCATGGCTGCGCTTTTTTGGTGGGATTTCAATGGTTGTTGATGCAAGATACAAATGCGCAGTGATTCTGTAGTAGGCTATACGTATGTTGCATATGACTACAGCGATACTAAACTTTAAGCTGTAAAAAAAAATATTTCGGCAAATATTGAAAAAAAGTCCTAGTATAATATATCTATTATATTTTTATTTTTGTTTGTTTTTATATATTTCCATTGTCACTTTATTTATTTCCACTCCCAGGGTGCCTCAATTATACTACGAACTGCAATAAGGGTATTGCCTTGATATTAATATGAGTCAAATATTAGTCAAGACTTGATTAAGATGCTCTAACATCATTTTAAATTCAGTTTGGACAGCAGTTTCTTCCAGTGGTAATTGGGTGAAAACAGGAATTTGATCCCACACTGAAACTGGTTTAATGTATATGTAGGTCAACATGTTTTACATTCAAGTTACATCAAATCAATGTCATGTCAAGTTTTCGATGTCAGTTTGATTTACATATTCGACCTGTTTTTTGACGTCAACTGACGTCTTTTCACAATCATTGCCCACTGGGTTAACGTGCAAGTCGCAACTGATATCATAAACAACTTTCCTGTACGCCTATCGAAGGCTTTTTGTCCCGTATAAATTAATCATATGGTGCTTTTGTTGAACTTGTGTGCACTTTTTTTCACATTTCATCAAATGTGTCAGTAACCGAAAACTTTTGCATAATCCATAATAATCAAAAAATTGCAAAGCACACTTTTAAGTTGATATAGTGCATTTGTGATAACCTTATTTTTCAAATTACACCTATATACTGCATTAGACATAGGCCCTAAGTGAGCGTAAACACAACATGGCAGCTCACCACAATTCTCTCCGGTCTGTCTGACAGCTCTATTAGGGGACTGACAAGCATCCTCGTCGATAGAACTGAGCCTTAAGCTCATGTGCCTGTGCCCAAATTCATGCATTATCCCTTGCACTAAATCTACTCAAAGCCTAGCAAAGCAGCATGGCTCTGGGCAGGTCACAGGCCACAAGGGCGCTACGCTGACCTGGAGGATCAACAACAAAGCCTTTGAGTGGGCATCTAATGCCTTATTTAGTCTCCTCATCTGTGCACCTTTTGGAATCTCCGCAGACCAACTGCTCCCCTGTCTGATGGGAGGGAAAAGGATGGAGAAAATAGAATGCTGAGAGCGGAACACTGATCCTTTGTCGCAGGCCAACCGCAAACACCTTTGTTCACATCTTTTTCCTCTTTCTCTCTCTCTCTCGCCGTCTTTTCTTCTACTCTCAGGTGGATTAGCTCTCTCATCCGTTGATCCCCCCATTTTAATTCCCTACAGCTGAGAGAGGGAGTGTGGCCAGATTGTTTCAGATCCTAATTCACATTTTGTCAGTTGGAAAAAGCAGGAAAGCATGTCTCTTTCCAGGACATACTGAAACTGTAATTTTGGGAGGGATGGTTCACTCAAGAAATTACCATAACATTGCTGTGTTATGATTATATGGATCATTCTACAATTTAGGGTAAATTTCATGTCCACTAAATTTTATTTTATTTTTTTACGTTTTCATATTTTATCCATTAGGGGAAAACATATTCTGTATAATAAAATATGTTGTGCAACCTGTAATTCAGTTTGCTTAAAATTGCCATGATGTCCCATATATTTTTTTAATGAGTGGTTCTTTAGTTCAAAATAATGAATTTCACTAAAAAGTTTAATGTCTATATAATCGATAATATAGATATATATAGATATCGATATAGAAAATTATTATACAAATGAGAAATTGACATAGTCCAATGTCAAATCTTTATGTACAAGCTCAATTCCCCCCTATTGAGTGCAACCTGGACCTCCAGTGTGCATCGAATCATCGGCAATATATAATATATATATATATATATAATTATATTATATATATATATATATATATTTAACGGGACCTTCTCTGAAAATCAATAGATATGTGAGCCAGTGACCACAATAACAGAGATTAAAAGAGAGAGCGTGTGTGCTAAGTGTGTGGGTTGTTCTTCCCTCCAAACAAAAGGTTAGCTGACAGATAGTTGACCTTTGTCAAGAGGTCAGATGTTGCTGACACTTCTGCTATAGAACAGAAATTATGTTTCATTCATAGATTTTTATTACACTCAATAAGACGGCATTGAACCCCTTACACCATAGCAGCTGCAGCCAATAGCAGAAAAGCTCACATATAGGCTGACAATCATTTTTAATAGATAAAGATATTCAGCTATAGATTAGGCATTGTATAATCGTCAGCTGAAAGTTGTGTAGTACATGATAAAGATATATATTGTATACTTGTGGTATGTTTGATATGCTTTTTCTTTTCACATTTTATATTATTTGCTATTTAGTGCAAATGAGGCTTGGAACATGATGCACGAGGAGCTTCTGATTCTCTTGTTTTATTTTGGGATGTTTACATGTGCATATCTTACAGTTTGGTTATAAATATGTATATCCAACATTACATCAATTACAAGAAAAAAAGAAGTTCAAAAGAAATGGAAAAAATGGAGTGAGAACAAAAGGCATCAGGTCAGATGTTATTCTGTCTGGTCTCATTTATTACATCATCCTTCAGTGTCCTTGTTCTAGCCTTTTGGTTGAAAATAGCAGAAGTAGGTTAAAACCTTATAATCCCAGCATATACATTTTCTGTTAGTTAGACAGATATAGATTGACAGATAAAGATATAGCTTGCTGCTTTTATTTTCCCATGACTTCTTAGAATATCTGTGAGACATTTGACTGAGGAGAGGCAGAGAGGAATCTAACCTACTAAACTTTCTTGTTCTTGAACAATTAAAGCATGATTCATTCACTAATCTGAGACCTTACTTCATTTAAATATCATGTTTCGATATCTGTTTATATCTTTTTGATACCAAATGTTATCTTGTTATCTTATTTAATAATGCTTTGATAGCTGAGGTTTTTATAGTTGGTTCATCGTAGGATGTGTTTTATATAGTAATCTCTTTGTGAAACCAATGCTGACGTTAGCAGGTCCAGATACGCCACTGAAATGCTATTCTTTACCACCTGAAGCAAAATAGGCCAAGTACATGTTATTTTCTGCTCACAAAGCAGGATGTGTTTCTCGTTTTTCTCTTCACCACCTCAAACTAACATTGCTCCATTATTAAAACAATGACAGTTTTCTCATAACTATAATACAAATGTCAATATATGATCCTACTCGATATGCTCTGCATCTCAACCAAAAAAAATTATCTTTACTATTCACAGAGCTATGGATTCAATGTCTAATGGCTCAAAAGTGACAAAAAACAGCAACCTTAAAAGCAGAAAAACAAGACTCTCTTTAGATGACCTACATGATCTCACTCTATAGCTCTTATGTATTGCATAAAACCATTTGAGGGATGTGCAATGGTTTTACAAATCTTACTTCAACAAATAGTGACCAGGTAGCGACCTACTTTTTTATGAAATCTGTTGACAAAAAACTGATGCAACTTGAATGTGAAATCTTGTTCAAATAACCTCATCTTTTATGTACTCGGTCATTTGGCTGTACTGTAAAACTGAATGGCAATGACTTTAACATTGAACTTATTCACATAATCAGTTCATGAGTCAGTCTGGAATGAAGACTTTAGTCTGATGAATCACTGGAGTGTTGCCTGAAAGGTCTTCTAAAGAGATGAGATTATCAGTGGTCTTCTCTGTAACCAGCAATGTGTGCATATCGCAGGATACAGAACAGTTGGCAACATCCTGAGTCTGTAGCTTTCCAGCCTCTTCTAAAGCAAAACAGTCTCCTAGTTTAAAAAAACACAATATATAGCTAGATATATATATATATCTAGATTATATTATAGAGAAGACACAGAACGCTTATGGGTCATGACGCCACTTTTCTTTGTCATGCATCTATTAATGATTCAACCTTTTTCAAAAATTGATTCAAAATCATTTATTGGGGTAAAGTAAGTACAAAAAAAAAATCAGAAACTGCCCTGATATCATAATGAAAGAAGTACGATTTGGCATAATCTTCATTATACTTTTGGGGAAAAAATAAAACCCCTTTTTTTGCACCAAATTAGTCATGTGTTCACCAACATGCAGGAAAAAAACAGAATTTAAATACTTAAATAATTCATGATATAAAGAGAAAAATAAATAAAAAATCCTTAAAAATATAATATTTGTCCTGTCTGAATAAAGGGAAAACTGTCTATATTCCGCCTATTTATATTATGTATTCCTGATTTCTGAAGATTATTTTAAAACAACTGAACAACTAAAACAAATATTTGTTCTAAATTATGAGAGAAGATAGGAAAGGAGATTCTTACTGGTGCCTGAAGAGCATGACGGGCATACTGTTGTTCTGGGACACCCTACAACATGAAGGACCTTTTCATCACCGCAGGGAGAAGTATCCAAAACCACATAGACCTGCATACACACAATGTGCAAATAAACAGTTACTGTCCAAAAAAAAGTCACTTACAGAGCAGTCCAAAGCTCATTAGGAACATCTTACCTGTGGAGTGGCTGTTGTTGACTCAGTGATACTGTCCCCACTCATGCTTATGGCACCCACATCATCCTCTGAGGGACATGTTCCAAAATGTCTTTTAGACCTGATAAACAGCAAAACATTAATATATTTATGACTGGGACTGTTCATAATATACATTAAAATCAATGAATGAAAATAAACCTATTAAGCAAGTTTTAATGTCCGTTTTACCAATGTAAAGCTTGACATATGCTGTATCGTTTCATTTAATTTATTGTTTTATGGAGACTACTCTTGTGACACTGTCTGCTTTAGTTATGAAGTCTGCAGATTCAATGACCTTTGAATACATCTATTTTGTTAGTTTTTTTCTGAAAGGCTAAATGTCAAATTCATTGAACTGGCTCGTATGAAAAGTACTACATTCACACAACGCTCATATCTATGTAAATAGTAATCTGAGGCGTTTTGATTTTTTCCGTTCATGGATTGGCACCCTGCTAACTGACACCGAGGGCAAAACCAATCTCTGGATCCTGTTGAGTGAGAATGAAATATGGAGACCTGCAGTGAGACGTGAAGGTATGATAAGTAGCATTATTATGTGTATTGGATATGTGAGTCTCAACCCTACACCTGGGGCAATAATGGGCTTTGGGATAAACCAAACCAGTATTGTGTTTGTGTGTATGTGTGTGAGAGTTAAAGTGTGTGTTAAGTTGATATAGACAGAAAAAAAATGAAGAAAAATAAAATGGAAACACGAGTAACCAAGTGAAAAACGCAATTTTAGACAGAAAAATTGCCACCCATGTAGCTTTTAAATAAGATTATACATCACTGGGTCCATTTTGGGGTGTAGAAATTACCTATTTTGATATGTAATTGCTGTAGTACAAGCTAAACCAAGCATGTAATTGAAAGCGTGCGACTGCTGCATTGAGGTGCAGGGGCCAGAGGAACCCAAGATAAGTATGCTGCTTTAGGAGTATAACAAAGCACCACACCACAGCTCAATGTCACTAAACCCACTAAACACAGGGCAAGAATTTACTTAACCAGGGTGAGGAAAATATCACCCAGCTGTTTTGATGTGTGCACGTGTGTATTAAAGTCTTCTGACATATGCTCAAGGGGATGAAATCATCTTTAAATCTTTCACTGGCCTTGGCTCCAGCCTCCTCTCCTAATAAACAATTGAATGCCGCTTTTACACACTGTTCACCCGGTAAAGCAGGGAAATTAACCCAGACCAGCAGCAATCGAACCATTAGAGGTTTTCAATAAAATGGGAAAGAGATGTTTTTGAGGGTTTTTTTTTTTGAGGGTTTTTTGTCTTGTTTCTTGAATCCACTACAAATTGGAGGCATTAAGACAAATTGTGGCAGACGCTCTGGTTTTGTACTTTTTTCAGTTTGATTTTGATTTCAGTTGACCATGAGACACTATGGCAGGGTTGTGGAAAATTTTGAACTGAAGAACTGGCCCCTTTTCAAGTCTTGATTTGAACTGAATTGGCAAACACCCACAGAAAGGTCATTTGGAATTGATATGACAGGATGAAGAATTTACTGAATTGCAATTAAAGAAATGTAACACGTGCTGCATTCTGAACCAAGTTTCATCTTAATTAATTCATTAGCTAAAAAAGTAAATTAAACCAATTTTAATAGGGGCATTCCAACTTTCTCTCTATCTATCTATCTATCTATCTATCTATCTATCTATCCTACTATCTATCTAGCTATCTTCTGTCTGTCGTTCTCTTGTCCAAAGTCCTATAAATATTAAACCTTAAAAGCATTTTTACATTACATTCATTTTTTTTTTACATTTTTATTCAAAACATTCAAACAAGACTTTGTCAAGCCAACACTGAAATTATTTCTTGACAATCTTTAAGCTTTTCTAGTTATAAATCACAGTTATATGAGTTACTTGTTATAATTCAATTCTGCATCCTGTTTGCAACCTCAAATCAACTTTCATTCAAAATTAAGAACTGAAATTTTGACAATGAATTCAATTTTTGAGGTGTCCACATACTTTTGGTCATGTAGTGTAGATATTATTACATAAAGTAATAATAATTTAGATGATTTACTCTTTAAAATGAATTAGGTATTATTATAATTATTAAGTGTGCTACTAAAGTGCATCTCTGACCCCGGCTAGCTTTGCCATCACTCTCACCCGTATCAGTAGTAGCAGTCAGCGATGGGAGAAGGGCTATGAGATCACAATCACATTGCTATAGCCCATATTCTTTCTCTTCTCCTCTCGCCTGCTGCCATCCCACCATTGACAATCCACTGAACTGCGCGCTCCCCCATGTTAACCTAACACACAGCGCAACACACACCACACACACACACACACCCACACACACACACACCACACAACGGAGCATCATTAAATGCAATATTCATTATTTCTGTCAGTGAACAGAGAATGGAATATTAGAATAAAATGGTCTATTGAATATGCTTAACATGTGTCCTTTTTGTCAATGGCAAACGTTCAGTAAAAAGCTAAATTGTTTTTAGTACAAGACTGCCATCTACTGCTCATTAACTAAAGCCTCTTTTTAAAAATCAGCTTATGTTTGAAGCTGGAAGGAAATTGTGGAATATGCAAAAAACAGGGATTATGAGAATCATAAAAATCAGGTTAAAGCTTGTATAAAAAGCTATATAAGCAAACACTTGCTTGCAGGCATAAGACTCCATCTCAGGGAAATAGAAGCACACTCCGTCATACAGACAGTATGAGTCGTGTGTAGAGGGGCAGCTCTGCACAGCATTATTGTGTTGCCATGAAGATGTGGCATCAAGTGGACTTCCTGTACTCGGCCAAGAGGAGGCGCTCTTAAACTCCTCTGCAACAAGAAACAAAGCATGAAAATGAGGTCACTATTATGTTGCATCATACATTTCTGTTAAAAGCACAATATGTAATTTTCGCCACTGGATGGCGCGTATTCAAAATAAACAAATAAGATAAGGGCGTAGTTTGATGACGGCGGTTACTGATTGTGGGAATCCTGGGAGTTGTCATCTTCAATCGCCACGCCGATGCATCCGACTGGCCTCGGGCAGAATCAATGTCTAGTATCAGCTAATGAGTTCGTAACGAGTAGAATGTAAGCAGGTGATGCTGAAAGCCATCGAGCGAAAACAGTCCGCTGAACGAGCGTGACACCCGGCTCGAAGCGAGTGGAGGCATTTTATATGCCACGAGTCGACTGCGTTCCGCTGCTTCGTCGTGCTATGGTTTTTAAAAGATCAGCGCTGTTTTTTTTTTTATCATACTAGATACTTTGAAAGTTCTGTTATAATGCTACTCTGTGCGGTCGTCACTGGTCTATTAAAACAAACAAAATATTAAAGCTTTTTTGGTGTTTCCATGTTTTCTACAAAAAAAATAAATATCGAGGGGTTGTGACGTCATTGGCAGGCGACACTATAGACACGCTCCGTGTGATTAGTTAAAATTGCTTATTTCTCTGGATGTAAACATTCTTCGAAACATTTGGGATAATGTAAGTCAGCAAAATATATAACACTGTTTAGTGTTTTTTGGATATTTTAATAAAAAAAATCTTACACATTGTGCCTTTAAATGTCAGTGCATTACCCTTTTGCACAAACTCAGATTAGCAGGTCCTATTAAGTAACTGGTCATGGTCTCAAGCCATGGCACATTATACATAATAAGCACATAGACAACTGCACAGTACATGGTTTTGAGAAGGTACTGTTTCAGTTAAAACATTAAAAAGGT
Source organism: Sinocyclocheilus anophthalmus (assembly GCA_018155175.1). Classification (NCBI taxonomy): domain Eukaryota; kingdom Metazoa; phylum Chordata; class Actinopteri; order Cypriniformes; family Cyprinidae; genus Sinocyclocheilus; species Sinocyclocheilus anophthalmus. Next base: position 31,265 of record JADLZN010002998.1, read on the forward strand.
GAATCTTACCATGACAGATAAATCCTGTGCCTGTGAACCCAGGTCGACATCTGCACTGATAAGTTCCTACTGCATTCAAACAGTCAGCGTTTACAGCGCAGCCATGCATATCTAATTGACACTCATCTATACTTAAAAATCCACGTGTGTACACACACACACCCACACACACACCACATAAAGAAGTCTGTTTTTGGGGAAGTATATATGATGTACGCTTTTTAATGTTTTTGTAATAAGTCTCATATATATGATGTACGATTTTTAAAATGTTTTTTTGGGAAGCAGTACTTACTCAGTACTACTTAATATGGTGATACTATTTAAAAACCAAAATTTCAACAACTACTTCTATTTTTAAGAGAAGTATATTCATATTTTAATTATTATTACTATTTATCCTGTTCTGCAAATCTATTATTTTGTGTGTTACTGTCCTTCAGAATCTTGCTATACTCGATCTGAATGCTAAATATAATTAAGATGGATAGCGGTACATGTGCTGTTGCTGCCATAAACCAGTCCACACTTTTCTCGGTTCTTCATACCCACTCGCCAAACTCCCAGAAGAGATGTGGTCTTTGATGTGGAGTGCGGACCTTGCTGAAAAAAAAACAATATAGAAACCATCACAGAATTTGTAATGATTTTACTGATTATAATGGGAATTGTACTGGTTTTAATGGAAACTGTAATGGACCCTGTTGGTCTCTACTGGTAACTGGTCACCTTCTATTGCAGCGTGTGTTATTTCTAATGAATATGTCCCCCCACACACACAGAACGGAACCATTTTTTATGGTTTTAATGGTTTAACAATTTTTGATGGTTTGTTATGTTTGTTACAGTATTTGTAGTGGAAACCATTCCAATTTCTGTGATGGTTTCTATACAGAAGCCATTGGCCTATTAAAAGATTTTGCAATCACAAACAATTTTCTAAGGTCTGCAACAAAACCCCTGGGTCACGGCCTAATCACAAACCGCTTTCAATAATATTTCCATCTTTTTCTAGAGAATACATCTCAACTTTTTAAGCTGTAAATAAATAAACATGTTTTAATGGCAAAAATTACATACAATCTTTGAAACAAGCAGCCTGCTCACATGTAAAATTACTAAATATAAAAACAAATTAGATGGACAGTCAAAAATAAACTTCAGTTTACAGTAGTAAATTCTATTTCATCAGGACTTTTCCCCCTCACACACACGGTCTGGTTTCATAGTTCCCCTCCTCTTCGGAAGTCTTCGGTGTGTCAGATGCAGTTGATTGTCCCTGAACATAACCATAGAGCTCATTGTCAATCAAGGCGTTGCTTTTAGTGACAAGGTTTTCACTTTTTCTGACTGGTCTCTCAGGTAAAGCTGGGCTATTCAGAGGTGAATAATCCAGCTTGAGATCACTCTCATCTGCAGTGGCTTCTTTAAATTCTTCTTTTTCAGCATCATCTTTAAGCAGATGGCTATACACTAGAGTTTCATCGATGTACACGTAAGTGTGAGGATCCTCCTCCTCCTCCTGTGCTTTGGGGATGCCATGCAGGCCTGGAAGGAAAGCATGCTCACTGGGATTGTAGAC